>JAMXBD010003650.1:0-109066 GCA_024138025.1 Combretum micranthum | reverse complement strand
AAATATACATAAAATAACATAATCTACTATAGAGATTTTTCTTAGAAGTCTACATCCAAAACTAAATATATATAAACTTCTTCCAAAAACTCCTATTAGCTTTCATACTTGACAAAAGGGGCTCCTTGATGCCAACCACAAGTAATCATACTGTAACAAAAAGCTATAGGGGTATAAGCAAAACTAGGTTAGTGAGATAACTCCCATCTACAAAACATTTCCATAAAACACACAAGTAATTAGACAATCATATGAAAATGCATCAATCACATGAGCAAACAAAATACACACGATTAGCAGGAAACCATGTGTAGCATGGATTTTACACCCTCCATGTTGGGGGTTGGGTGGTTACTGGCCCATACGACCATCAATAATTACAAACTTACCGGCTTCTACTTGCCCTAAACTTTCCAGCTCCTATTTGCCCATGTATACTTTATGGCTCCTATTAGCCACCACTAAAACTCCTCGTTTCCCCACATGAAGGCTAGTAGTGAAAATAAATGTGACTCATAAATATGATATGCATGAATTGTTTTCAATATAGGGTTATTCAATTAATGTCGAGTTCAAGTTAAAGGTGATCAAAACAATATTCATCATATCATTACAAGAAAACATAAGTTATTCATCAATTCCTCTTTCGATATTATTAGCTTTTATTCAATCAATCATGAGTCCAAATCACACAACATTTGTTCATTTATCTTTTTCCTTGTTTTCTAGTGCTACTACTTATAGGCACAAACAAGGAAATGTAACTAGTAAGGGATTAACTCACTCTATAATAATCGCTCCTAGTCGAAGTAATCTTCCGGGAAGGCGATATCGGTTCCTTCTTCACTAAAAAAGATGAAATACCCAAAATGAGTCTTTCATTGAATTTCTATTTTGAAGATTCTAAATCTATCTTGAATTCACCGTAAAATCGGATTTGAAGGATGTTCCAACTTAAAATGGCCATAACTTACTCATTTTAACTCGGAATTTCGCATATTATATGTCGTTTTCTACCTACTCGAAAGGATCTATCCATTTCTAAGGTTATTTTTACTATAAAAGGTCATTTGGGTCTCAGATTGGGAGAGTTCAAATTTAATACGAAATTTCCTTTCTTGGAAAACAAAAAGTTCTAATCTTTCCTTTACTAAGGCTTGTTGAAGTAAAACTCAAATATATAATATATATATATATTTGAAAAGAATTCCTTATGTATATAAATAGACTCATAATTTATGCATGAAGCTATAGGTGTTGTCTTATTTAATTTATTTTCTTAAAACAACCCTTTCTAGTGTTTTGGAAATTTGGATTTGTTAGACTTTTCTTTGTGTGAGTGAAGTAACTTATAAACTTTTGGATGATCAAAATTTAATATACTATATTCTGATTTATTAGTTTATCAAAAGGGTGTTGAAAATAAAATTTGGTCTTTTGGGGTTATCTACAAAATTTATTTTTAGGAATTGACAAATAGAGTTTCCAAAAGTTTTCTTTAGTGTTACTTGATGAGTTTATTTTTTAAAATTCATTTTCCTTGTAAATTGATTTCTTTGGAAACTTATTTAGTTTTTGGTTTAGAAAGTTGATAAAAAAAATAATACCAAGTTATTGTTTATATGTATCAAGACTTCTTTTGAAAAGGAGATATCTTTAGATTTTAAAGAAACTTCATTTTTTAATAGTTTGAAATTTCATGATAAGTTTTACCTAAACTTTTAAAAGAGATTTATTTGAGAATATTTTTCTAAGTCTTTGGAAAACTTTGACCATATTTTATTCTTTCATAAAAAAGATTCATTTTTCTTATTTGGACAACAACTTATTAGCCATGCATGATTATGATCATGTAGTTTATAAAAGCTAAAAATATCATAAGATAAGATAATAAAGAACATAAGAAATAAATAAGTATAATAATTGTCAAGTATTGGAAGCCTTAGCTTTTTCAAGGCTTCCTAGGACTAAGGATATACTAGTCCCAAAAAAAAAGAATAAAATTGTTTTGACTTGATGAGGACAAGTCTAAGACTAGAAAGACTAGTCTTAAAACAACTTGAAAGTAAATAAATTGCAAGGTAAATAAATAGATTGCAAGGAAAGTAAATAAATTGCAATAACAAAGGAGCTTATGTGCTCTAAAAGATATATATTACTACATAGATATATTTAGTTAGATATATATGAAAACAACATAAAGGAAAATAGTTTCATGAACAAAAAAAAAGTATGAACATATTGTTGCTTTCTTAACATTCATGGTTTTAGGAAACACACACTATGCTCATACTAAGTAAATGAACATAAAGGAAACTTAAAGAAGCATTACCTATAAAAGCTAAACTAGAGAGACCTTTGAGAGAATTCTTGTAGAGATTTTGAGAGAGTAAGAGTAGTTTATGAAAGGTGTGAAGGAAATGAAAAGAAGAGGTAGTATTTATAGGAAAAGGTGGAGGGTAATTTGTATTAATTAAATAATTGAAAAATGAAACAAATTGAGGATGAGAGAGGGAGTGGCAGGCTCATGGATGAGTGAAAGAGGGAGAGAAATTTTTTTTTTGTATTTTTATTAATGAAAAGTAAGAAATGAGAGATGTGAAGTTGTATTGGAAATGAAAATCGTAAGAAAATAGGTGTATGGTTGTAAGAGTAGCTTGTAAGAAAAATTAGAGATAGATAAATCGTGTAGAATAGTATTAAATAGTGTAATGTAAAGTAGGCATGATAAATAAAGTACCGGTAGTAAGAAAATATGCGTATAATTGCGATATATGAAATTTTTAGTTACCGAAAAATTATAAAACTGACATTTTTGAAAATCTTATATCATTATGAGTTTAATAGAATATTCGGGAATTTTTTTACTATTCCGAGCCTTAGGACACACTTTTTGAAAACTATATTCGATCAGGCTCAAAACGAATCGCGGTTTAACTAACATGATATTTTTAAGTTTTCTCATAAAATTATGAACTATTCTACATACTAATCTCTCACTTAATCACTTAAGGTTATGAACACAGGATTGCCGGACTTGGATGATTGCGTCTAACTAGGGTTTTGTTGACTTTAGGATTTCCGGTTGACCTTGTAATTAGGGTTTAAGCTTAACCAATCACAAAACTTTGGGGGTTTACGGCATGATTAGACTTTGCATACTTGCTAGTGAAGATATATACTGGAACATGTAGAATTAAAAGTATGCTCTTGATTTCTTCTAGCATTCTCTCTCAAATTGGTTGCATAGAGAATGATTTATCTCCAAATTCTAGCTAATTTGAGCTCGAACTAGGACAGTAGATCGTTAGGGAGAATAGAGTCTTTTTCATGACTTCTTCTTCTTCTTCAAATAAAGACTCCAGGTTTTCATCCCTCTGTATCTCGATCCCGGTCTTTTGGGTCACATGTATCATTTTTTGAGTGCCTTTATTTAGATATTGTTTGCATAGTGCCCTGTTTGTTGCAAATGAAACATTAAGGGCAATTTCTTCTCTTCTTACCTTTTTCACTCAAAGTGTTTCAACTCCATCCTCCTCTTTTTCTTCATTTTATAGGGCTTTTTCAATCGCAACCCTTTAAAAACGTTTCTTCTTTTTGGAGGAGGAAGTACATTCCTTGTTGAGGTGCCTATCTTCTTGCATATCTTGCTAATAATTTTCCCTCCTTTGATATAATTTTTCAAGAGTTATCTTTTTTGCACATGTCATCAATTACAAGATGCAAGACTTGTTGAATTTCTCTAATTAGAACATCTATTATTCTTAAATTCTTAAGTTTATAGAATCTTTGGATTGATGATAGGAATGTAGGCTTGAAGTATTATTTGCTCCAAGTTGGATAAAATTGTTGCACCATTTTCTTATGGTGCAATTTAAAATATTTTTTTTATAAGAGGAACATATTCTCACAAAGAATTCATTTCTTTTAACTTCCTTTAAGTCCTTTGGATTTCCAATTAGGAATTGATGGAGAGTCCTAATTGCTTGGCTGAAGTTTGTCTTATTAAGAAAGACTATTTGATCTTGTTTAGATATTATGTTCACTAGTCTTTCAAGATTCTTGTGAATCTTGCCATGAATTAGGAGAAGACTTCATAAAGATCTATATAAGTCAAGAACCTAGTACTCAACCATGTATGGAATTCTTGTAATCTTTCAGGTCACTTGAAGTAGAGAATATCATTAATTGTAATTGTGTGACTACTCTATAATAGACTTTTCCTAGTGGCTAATGGCTTGGGATAAGAAGTTTATGATCTCAAGTGAGAATCTTCATCATTGCTCCCAATCATATGAATTGGCAGACCCCTTGTTCTTAATCCTTGAGAACTAACAAAACTTATGCTAAGTTTTGTCTTAGAGCTTTCTTCACTTTTAAAAGTAGAGGCTAAATTAGTATTTTTGCTAAAATCCTTAGAATTGGATTATGAATCTTCTTCACTCAGAGAATTTTAAGACTCTTCACTTGAACTATTGGTTAGGATGTTGGGACTGTCCTCTGAGCATTCCCCGTCTATTTGACCACAACAATTTTTGGAATTGTGCTTACTTAGTATTGTTTAAGGAAACTCTTAATGAGATTGGAGGCCTGATGGGTTTTAACCATGAGAAGGTTTGGACTTTTATTTGAGCCTATGTCATTATGATCATTGCTTAGATCTTGTGTCTTGGCCATGTTAAGGAGTCAAACTTCCTTTTAAGTTTGGAAGATTATGGTACTATTTTTTTTTTTGGCAACCTGCATTTTTTTTAATTTCATCTCTCGGCTCTACTATACTCTTTTTCTTTGGTGAACTATGCTCTTCTTCCATGAATATAAAGGGTCTTTTTCACTTTTAAAGCTTATATATATATATATATATATATATATATACCGGATGTAAATATATGAAAGGTAGAAGGTAACCTCTTTTATCTTGCTTCAAGTATACTAAGCTGATTTGTTAACTTTTTGATTTCTATTTTCCTTTGTTCAACAACTTTAGAAAGTCACATCCCTGATATTAACATATATTGCTTAACTTCCTCTAACCACTTTTGAAGAATGAATATTCGTCATGCTCCAAACTTGGTTCAAGGCGTATCAGCTGCCACGTAAAATACTAACGTATTATACATTAAGGCTAACCTAATCTACAGTTTATCATGATTGTTGCTAAATAAATTTTATATTATGAAATCATTGAATTAGTTTGTAGAAACAAGTGGAAATTTGCAGTGGAAAATATAAAACTTTTGCAAAAGACTTTCAAATAGACTAGTTCCATGAGTTGATCAATATTTACAAATAAGTATCATACCATTAGGTATTTCAAAATACACAGTATCCAGTATCTCAAAGTACAATCATGGGCTCATAGATATGCTTTCATCAAAATATAAGTTCGAAAAAAAAATGATCAATGACTTGTGTTAATAGCATAGATAGTTCAATGTTCCTAGGCACTCAACTCATTAGTAAGCTCCTTCAAAGTTGTCCCATACCCAATAATTACAAGCATCCAGATCATTATCTGAAAAAGAAAGGAATGAGCTGAAGCCTAGTATGACAACAACATAAGCACACACGAGATGGGCACACACACCTGTTCTAAATGCAATGTAATGCAACAATCAACAGTTTATCTCTTTAAATTAAAGTGTATCAAAACAACAGTGGAGCACTCACACTACGACAACACGCTGGGAACTTAGGAGTCCTAAGTAGCAGCAACCGCTCAAGGGGTTGATATAGGCAGCCTGAATACCTATATACGTTATAAGATCATCTAGTAAATAGCCTCGTCTAGGAGTTATAGCCGTTACACATCTCTATCCATATTCATCTTTTGTGATTAAGTAGAGTAACAGAGCCCATATATTAAACTGCTTGATACAACTTCTTTCCAATATGAATAAACGTTACCCCGGTACCGTCTCCCCCATCAGCTACCCACTAAGCTACTAATAACCATCATTTGGCTAATGTCAATGATGGGAGGTGGCCTAAGCGTCTAACTACCATGTTGGCATTACCTAGTAAGGTTGTCACCCCTTAATTGGGTTAAATGACCAAGCACAAGCAGTAAGCAATCATTAAAGCCGTTTTTAAGTATTAATTGATTTAGGATGCCTATCTTAGCAAGCAACTTACAAGTCACTGTATACCTGGTATAAAATCTGTATTCTACATAGATAAATGATAGACCAGAAGATAAAGCAGGAAATAGACTCCTAAGAAATATCTGCTCAAGATTGCTTCATATAAGTGTTTAAATCGATTATTGATTTATATTAAACTCATATAGAATACTCCTTTTTTTAGTGAATATTCGTTTGAAACAACATATTCACCTTATTATTCATAAGCTATTCGAACTAATTACAAATTATTATGGTCTTACATGAGTTTACTAGTTGATTAATAGTTAAGTGTAAATTGTTGGCCTTTAAGGAATTTACTAAGCCAATATTAGTTAATAAGTCTACATATTTGGCCAAGTTAGATAAAATCAATCAGTCAAGTCTACTGAACTTATTTTATGGTAATTAGGTCATTAAACAATATTTTAAATAACATATCCTATGTTAAATCTAATAACTTTTATCAAGTAAGATAACTTGTTTAAAGTATAATTATTTTATTTATATCATTTATAATATATTTTTACATCTAAATATGTTATGGAATTTAAACTAGTTTACTATTATGTTATATTATGTTAAAATATCATATTTATTCCTATTTTATTCAATAAATTTCTAAAATCAAAATAATTATTTATTTATCTGAGAATTCATATATTAATATGAAAATATTATTTACATTTATTTTATTAGAATCAATTTTCCTAAAGTTTCAATATTTTCATTTCCTATAGGGAACTAGTGTGCACCCAAACTTTAATAAATCGATTCACTATCTTAAACTTGGGTTCTTGAGCTCAAATTTTTGTGTAAACTTCCTAACACATATATTTATATGTTTATAACTTCATTTGTCCTAAAATAATTAATTAATTATGGTTTTAATTTTAATTGATTCAAGACTGTCAAGAACAGAGTATAGGCAACGATGACCAATCAGTTAGATCGAATTTGACCATCAAACCAACTGGTTCTTGTTCAGTTCTTTACACCAAATTAAAATACACTTCTTAAGCTTTCAAATTGTTATAGTTTCACCCAAAAAGAAGAAGAAAAAGCACCGGTTCAGCCATAAAAATTCACGTCATTGCTGCTAGCCGAACACTGTTTTGCCCTATTTTTCTTTTTTGTAATTTAATTTTTTAAAATAGTACATGTATTTCAAAAATCGCAAAAATTTACCATTTGTATATTACATGTTACACTATCATTTTTTTAAATTTCTTTTGAAAATAAATTCATTTGATATTTTAATTAAATTTCACAAAAGTATGTACAATAATCAATTCCAACAACTTAATTATCATAATCAATTCATCAACATGTTTAACTTATCAAAAGCACATTCAATAAGATGATATATCATATTCACATGCTTATATACGTATATTGATCATAATTTCATTAGTTTAACTGCATGACATGCATTTTATATATATAATTCAGCTTATATGTTCATTTGATATATTTTCTAACATTATAACTTATTAAAACTAAACAATTACACATATATAATCAAAATATTAGATAAAATATATACCCTACATTAGATACATCATAATTATATATTTATATATGTGATAATTTCATCAAAACAACATTTATACATATATCATGGTATTCGGTTTGTAGGAAATATATATTTATTTTTACCAAAACCTGATTATTATTAAAGCTATGCTAATATCATCATCTAACAATAATTTCAACAGCAAAAATACAACCATCATATAAATTCACTAATTAAACTAACATTACATACTTAAATTGTGAAATAATTAGCTAAAATTTCACTACCATACTCCTTAAGTTGATGTAGCTTCTTCAAACTAATTTTTCTAATGTCAGCATTTTTTTTAGCCTTCAAAAGCACCTAGGAATTTATTAAAGTAGAGATTAGATTTATGGAAGAAATTGAGTGATTAAATAATGGAGAAATCATGAATTTCTTTACGTATTGGATGCTAGATTTTGAAGAGGGATTGTTGCTGAATTTGTAAGGCTTTTTGTGTATTTGAGAGGTTTTTTTAGGTTTTTTGGGAGGAAGGGGCTGCTAAAATAGTTGAGATCCTAGGGTTTTCTAAACATCATATTTATAGTGTTTTATGTCTTGTAAATTCCATTAGGGTTAAAGGCATTTTGGTCCACAATTGGATAATTTAGGGTATTTTAGTCATTCCACAAGTGTAGAAATCTCTAGACCTAGAAGATATTTTATGTGTTCACATTGTGTAGATATTTAAGGGGCAATTTAGTCTTTTCATAGATGAAGAAATTTTCTTGAAGTGGCTAAGGTTATTTTGGTCTTTTCATAGGGTTAGATTTTTCTGGACGTTAGGATTTATAAGGTGTATGATGATGCATGATAGCTAATGTAGTCTTATGGGCTTTGATGGGCTAATGGATTTTGATTTCTTAAGATTTATGGGCTTTGGTTTATGATCTTGAATTAATGTTAATGAGCTTGCATTTTATGTTTGTCACGCTCCGAGGGGTACCCTAAACGTGGCAGTCCGCCGTACACAATACTAAAGCCTAGGAATGACTACCTTAGTCATGCAAAGGCTTCCATATTTACAAGGCGTACATTACAACCAAGGGACGCATCGGAGTAGAGCAATTTATATTGATAATAAATAAATAACAAGGCAAAAGAATACTTAATATAAAACATAAACATATCACATTTCAATTCTTAAGGGCATATTCTTCTATTATCTTCAAATAAATATACGTCACTAATCATATAGGTTAGCACATATAAAGATCTACTACAAAATTTCTTCATTGTAAGATTCCATATCCTTAATCATCCTTCAATGACTTCCTTAATGTCATGATCCTCAAATTTAATCCACGAATATACCTGTTTCAATCAAATCTATAGGGTTATAAGCTACAACTAGCTTAGTGAGATATTCCTTTTCATTCGCACCATATTTTCAAACAAGTTTATTTATTTAATCACACATATGCTATGCATACAATGCAACAATCACGTGACAACGCAAATATATATAGTTATCCGGAAACCATATATAGAACGGATTTACCCCTCCGTATTAAAGGTTAGGGTCGGGGTTGAAGGTCCTCGACCTTCTACTGCTAGTCCCAGGTCCTCACCCACAGCGTTCGGTTGGCTCGGCTCCGAACCTAGAGTCGCTTTCCCCGAGCGATTTGGATTATTCAGGAAGGAACATGGCCCATGGCACCGCACGATCATAGCCAATCCAACTCTACGCGTAGGAGTAGCAGCCTTTCGAAGTAGATATGACTCGATGGATGCTATGCGTGAACGTTTTAGTTTTCTTAAGCCAAACCTTATTAAGGTTTATTAGGGGCCATCAATCAATTTACCAAACAATAAACAATCATACGAGTAAGTAAACAAAATTATTTAAACAAGCAGTTCGTAGTTGCAATATTCTTAATTCTCATTTCACGCATAAATATAGAATCACATATATACACATAATCCCGAATCCTCCAAATATATAATATATATCCCTTTTATCTTTTCCTAGTATACTAATGCTACTATTTTACAAGCACAAGCAAGATAACGAATTTAGGAGAAATAACTCACTCATCCATTTGTGATCTTCTTAGTCGTAGTAATCATCGAGTAGGGTAATCTCGTATCTTTCATCACCTAGACAAAAGAAATACCCGGATAAGTCCTTCATGAAACTTCTTTTCTTGGATTTTCTAAACTTTTCTTAAATCGCGGTAAAATCATATAAGAGAAAATTCCAACTTAAAATGGCATAACTTGCTCATTTTAACTCGGAATTTGTCATATAATATACCGTTTTCTACCTATTCGAAAAGATCTATCTATTTCTAAACTTATATTTGTCATAAAAGGTCATTTGGGTTTCGAAAACATTGGTACATATTTAAAACGAATTTTTCTAAACTTTTGCAAAAATCCATTTTCCAACTCAACTCCATTTGAAAGAAAATCTTTTTGTAGCAATATATATTTATATATATATATATATATAATTGATAAATCCTTTGAGTATATAGATAAGCTCGCTTTATATGCAAGATTTCTAATGGTAGTGTCTCAACAATCTATTTCATAAAACAATCCTTTTTAAAGTGTTAAAACTTATCTTGATAAGTTCATTTTCAAGTATTTGGAAGAAACTTTATAGTTTCATTATAATGAGTATATTTTTATTTTATTTCCTTCATTCCTTTTTTTTTTCCAAAACAAGCAAATTTTCCTTTAACCCTAGTCTTTCATAAATTTCATTTCTAGTGATAAAAGATTAATTTATCAAAAGTATATTAAGTTGTCGAAAACCTTTTCATAATTTGTTTATTTAAGATGGTCTTCGAAAATGAGTCTTGTTTTCTTATATTCCTTTCTAAAATATAAGCTTTTACTTTCCAAAACTTGTTCTTTCATCTCTTTTGAAAAGAATCATCTTTTATTGATAAAAATCAATTATTGTTTAATCTATTTATATTCTTTTGAAAATGAGTTCTTTCTTTTTAGAAATCTGAAAATCATTATTTTTTTCCTAAGTGGGTTCATCACCTTATGAATTTATCTTAACTTTGAAAACTAGTTTATTTTCTTAGTTTTATTTCGAAGTTTAAAAGAGTTTAAATCTTGAGCTTTTTGTAAAAACTTTTAATATTAATAAATTATATTACTAAAAGCTTAGGTTTACATAATATACGAAGAAATATTTATTTCTTATGATTCATTGGAAATCTATCTTTGTTATTTATGAAAACGTTGAGAAACTCCATTTCTATGTTGTTGATAATAACTTCATGATTTTGTGATAAATCATATGATTGAAAACTTAGCTTTGAGTTCATTTAGTAAAACAAAATTCTATTTTTAGATTAGTTGAGACATTAACATTAAGTAAATGCAAGTATCATGGGCATATAAAATAATAAGAACATTAGAAAATACTAAAAATAATTAATGAGCAAGAACATAAAATATCAAGTATTGGGAACCTTAGCTTCATCAAGGTATCTCGGTCAAGTATTGGAGCCTTAGCTTTATCAAGGCGTCCCAGGACTAAGAATGGACTAGTCCGAAAGATTTAAAGAAAATAAATAAAAGATTATTTTGACTTGAGATGGACAAGTCTAAGACTAAAAAGACTAGTCTTAATAATTGCATAAAATAAATAAATTGCATAACTTGAATTTAAATAAATAACAAATGAGCTTATATGCTCTAAATAAATGTATATACATAGTATACATAATTTTATATAGTAATGATAACAAACATAATAAAATAGGAAGCTTGTACAAGAATAAAACATGAACATGTTGTTGTTTTTACTACTCATGTGAGTTTCAAAACAACACCATAGTCATGCTAAGTTACATGACATGAATAGATAAATGGTTGAAAGAAATTTTTACCTAAGGTATTTGTGTGGTATGAAGATGGTAGTGAATGTATGGTTAGTGGTTATGGAGAGATGGTAGTTGTATTGTATGAAGAGAAATTCTTGTGGATATTTGGTGAAAGAGAGTTTTGGTAGAGAGAATTCTTGAAGAGAGAATTTGTGGAGAGATTTTGAGAGAGTTTTGATAGTGAAATGAATTGTGTGAAAGAATGGAGAGGAAGGGGGTATTTATAGAATTTTTGGAGTGAATTTTGGATGTAATAAAATAAATTGAAAAAGAAATAAAATAGAGATGAATAGAGAGGGGGAGGCACCGGTTTTGGGCATGTGAGGGAGAGAGAAATTGATTTGTTTATTTGTTTGTGTAATAAAGAAGTAATGTGTAAAGTTGTGTTGGAAATGAAAAAAAGTAAGGAAATAGATATATAGGTGTAAGAAATAGTAGAGATAGATGAATAGTAATGAATAATAGAAAAGTACTATGAATAGTAGACTAAACAATTAAAGTACCGGTAGTAATAAAAATACGCGTAATAATGCAATATTTGTAATTTTTAGCTACCAAAAAATTCTAAAACTGATATTTTTGGAATCCTTGTATTTTACGAGTCTATTGGTATAAACGGAATATTTTTAATATTCCGAGCTCCGGGACACGATTTTCGAGAACCGATCTCGATTGAGTCCGAAGGACACTCGAATTTGGCGAATCTGATATTTTTATGTTACCTTTATTATATACGAACTATTTTAAGCTATTAACTTAATTTCGTTTTCTGGGGTTGAAAACACGGGATTGCTGGATCTTAGACACTAGGGTTCGTTATAGGCTTGTTGACTTTTAGGGTTCCGTTTTGATTTCCAATTTCGTCGAGACGTTTGTAGATCGTATAATTTTTGAGTTTTGATCATTTTATATCTTTAACTCGACATTTATGTTTTATCTTATTTCATTTGTAATTATTTAATAGTTTTTAAATTTTCGGGATCGTTTAGCCGAGTCTAGGGTTATGAGTTGACTCGTTTGACTTTTGGTGAAGACTTGGAATTTGTGATTCTAAAATTTTACCGAAAGACTTAAGATTTTATTATCTCTTTGTTAAGTGGTATTCGGATTTACCGTTTCGATTCGCGTTTTATGAATTGGGTAGATTATTTAATCGGCGTACGGGCGTTGATTATATCGGTAGTTGGACTTTATATTTTGTTTCAAGGGTTCTCGTTTTCTCAAGATTGAGAAAACTCGTTTTTGTTCTTATTTGGAATTAAGTTTTAACTTGATTCGATTTTTTTAGGGTTTCGTTTCCAGTATTTTGACTTGGTCTAGAATTTGATTTTTTTATCTTGAGTTGATTTTCAAGATTTGTCTTTCGATATTAGCCTTCTAAGATTATTATTATTTTTATTTATTTATTTTTTTTAAGGATTATGAAATTTTCAGGGGTTTACAATGTTATTAGGCTTTTGGTATTTAGAATTGGAAATTAAGAAGTAAGAAAGAGAATTAGCTAATTGGCATTAGAAATTAATTTTGGGAAATCTAATTAAAGGAAAATTAATATCTTACTTGAATTTAGTAGTTTAGGAACTTAGGAATTGAGATTTGAATGAAAATATTTAGTTTTAAATTTTTAAGATTTAAGGAGTTGAAATTTAGGCTAAAATGTCTAAATTGGATATTTAAGGTTTTAGGTGATTAAACCTGATTAATAAAGTTCAATTGATAATTGGAAAATTTTGATTGATTTGAATTTGTTGAAATAGCCAACTGATGTTGCTTAATAGGTTAAATTGGGCATTTATGACTTAGAATCTCTATTTTCAATTAAATTCTTTTATAATTTCTAATTATGTTAAATTATAAAAATTTTTGCTTACGTGATTAAGATTTTGTCTCGATAGGTCAAATTAGGGTATTATACTCAAAAAAGTTAGAAAATTCTAAATTTCATGATTATGTATTCAGAATTTTTATTCGAGCCCTAATTTGGTAGATATTAATTAGTTTCTATTTCAATCGCATATATTTCAACCTTAGTGATTCATATTTGTATAATTTTTTGTGCGATATGTATTCAGAATTTTTTTTAAACAATGGTCAACATGTAATAATTTCTAATTTATGCCTTGAATTAGCACCTGTAGAAGGATATTTGCAAGTTATTAAAAGGTTAAAGTGAGATATATAGTAAATATATTAATTACTTGAAAATCTTATTATTGGTTAGTCCCAAAAACACATGCAAGAACATGATTGTCTTCAAAGTTGTGTTCTTTTTAGATTCACATAATATATTTTTATGTAACGTTAGTGATGCCCTAATCGCTAAATAGTTGCATATTCTACTAGGAGGGATAAGAGGCAATATTTCCAATCTAAGGAAAGTCAAAAAAGAGCCAAAAAAGAAAAAAGATAATTCTCCATATATTCCTCAGAAGAAAAGCAATTGCACTCAACAACAAGAACCATAAGGGAGTTTTATTATCATGTTTTATTGTATTTTAATTGTTAATTCTTTATTTATGAGAATGTTGTAGACTTCTTGTATCTAGACTTGTGAACCCTAGTTATTTAACCTTATTCTTTATTCAATTTTATTATATTCTTCATTGTATAATGAACCTATTTTATATTACCAGTGTAGAAAGTTAAAGTTAGATACCATAGATAGTGGATGGTATTTTATGTATATGATTAGATCTTCGTAATTAAACATAGTGACATACAATCCAGAGTATAAGACTACATAATTTTATTGGATTAGAGTGAAACGTAATGGAGGAATTCATAGATTGAGAACGATTTAATAAAGTGCGTACGTTAATTAATTAAGTAATTTAGCTTAAAGTAATTAATTAATTGTTCCAATTAATTGATGGAGAATTAGTGATAGTGTATTTCTCTACCATAATCCATATTAGGAATTCCCACCATCAAGGAATGCAAGGATAAAATTAATAGGTTATTACATGTGTAAATTCTAGGGCCTGTAATGTCCTTATACTACTTTCTAGTATTCTTAATATCTATTATCGCTTTTGCTTCCCATCCATTGGATTGTAATTAGGATATTCAATATAAATCTACAAATATAAAATTATAGGTTAGAAAATAGAGTATAGGTTAAGATTGGTACTTGTAATCCCTGTGGGATCAATACTTGAAAAAATTTGCTATTCTACTATAAAGAGGTGTGTTTGCCTCACAATTAGGTACACTAGAGGATGATGGAGGAGATTGATCTTCCTCTTTCATAGAGGCATTAGGAATACTTTGTATGTTATCATCATGTCACTTCCTTTATGATTGAAATCCTCAAAGGATGAATCATTAGGTTCATCAAAAGGGGTGAACCTTTTGACTTTAGTTTTCTTCATTAGAAGATGGAGAAGGAGTTATGATCATTGCCTATATTATTGATTCCTATCTAGGAAGACGTGGGCATTTCAAAGCATAAGAAGTTGAGGTATCATCCACTTTTTTCATTTTAGGTATCATGCTTTTTTGAAACCTTAGGCATGGATTTTCTTACCTTCACTATATCTTTCTTCAATGGTTCAAGAGACGAATGATGTTTAGCTTATCTTAGCACTTGAAGAACTAGTTTTATCCTTTGGATATCCATGATGATGTCAAAAAGGGATTTTTGAGGTGGTGGTAAAGATCATTCTTCACCGGAAGAGTCATATTCTCTCTTCTAGGGCCATGAATTGCCATATTCTATAATCTTCACCAAAAGGGACTAGTAGTAGTCTATACCTCTTAATATCTCCAATAGTTGGATCTTCCTTTCTTTCTTCTTTTATTATCATTCTTACTTCTCTTGGGATGATCATTTAGAAAGTTCCTTTAAACATAAAATCATTACACCTACAACTTTCATCAAAGTATAGGTATTCATTGAAAGCATCCTTTGAAAAATAAACTAGCCTTCCTTTATCATCAAAATGCCAAATAATTTGTTAGGGAGTTTTATTTATCTTGAGATAGTTGTAGTTCTCTAGAGGTTAGACTTGGTTTAGAAGAGTTCAAAAATTTGCCATTGTTTTTTCTTAGCTTATGACCTACTTTTTTGTAACAACTTTAAAAGCTCTACCCTTTTGTAATTATATTGGTGCATGAACGGATGCAAAGTACGAGTGGGGTCCATTGAGATAATCAAGGCATCCTCTCCCTTTTTAGGGGGTGTCAGATCTAATGAATGGTTTTACGCCTTGTACACCATCTAATAATGCATGGTGGTAGCAATTGTATCAGTGTGTTGGTCCCAAAAATATAACCAAGAGGGTGAATTGGTTAATTAAAAAAAATTCTTTAAGTAAACTTTATCAAATTCACCAACTTGATTAATCAACCAAAAATGGGTTTTCAACTCTTTAAAATAATAACTTTAATAAAATTGTTTTATCGATAATGCGGAAGTAAACAAGTCTAATTTCTATAACAATTGTTAAGCTCAATCAAGAATATATGGCAAAACTTTTAGTCTCTGATTTAGTCTCTGCTTTTTAATTCTTGTAACAATTAGTCTCTGAAACAAGTTACGATAAACACAAACAAGTAACTATGTAAATCCCCGAAATTTTTAGATCCGAATTATAGTTTAAACCCTAATCGGAAGTCAACCGGATTTCCCAGAGTCAACAAAACCCTAGTTTACCGTAACCGCTTAAGTCCGGCATTGCCGTTTTCTCAAGCCCTAGAAAACGAAGTTGGGAAAATTAGTTGTAATAGTTCGTAATAGCTATAGGTTTTATAAAAATATCAGTTTTTCAAAATTCGAGTGTCCTTTGAACCCGATCGGACATAGTTCTTGAAAAACGTGTCCGGAAGCCCGGAATAGGAAAAAATATTCCGAATATACCGTTAGACTCGTAAAAATATGAGATTTCCAAAAATATCAATTTCGTAATTTTTCGGTAGCTAGAAATATCAGATATCGCTTTTATACGCGTATTTTCTTACTACCGTATTTAATTGTCATGTCTACTTTTACATTACACTATTTCTACTATTCTACACTATTCATCTATCTCTACTTTTTCTTACAACCTACTCTTACAACCCATACACCTATTTCTTACACATTTTCATTTCCAATACAACTTCACATCTTTCATTTCTTACTTTTAATTAACAAAATAACAAAAAAAATAAATTTTTATCTATCTCTACTTTTCTTACAACCTACTCTTACAACCCATACACCTATTTCTTACATATTTTCATTTCCAATACAACTTCACATCTTTCATTTCTTACTTTTAATTAACAAAATAACAAAAAAAATAAATTTTCCCCCTCTTTATGCATGAAGTAGCGCTGCACCCCCACCCCCACCCATAATGCCTCAAATTGTTTTGTTTTTCAATTATTTAATTAACACAAATTATCTCCCACATTTTCCTATAAATACCCCCTCATACCTTCACTTCTTTCACACCACTTCTTCTCTAAAGTTACTATACCAAAATCTCTCTCAAATTCTCTCAAGAATTCTCTCCAAGAAGTCTTCTATAAGGAGCTTCTCTCTTCTTCTTTTCTTTTAGGTAATATCCCTTCAAGAAATCCACATGTTCATTTACTTAGTATGAACTTAGTGTGTGTTTTCTAAAACCATAAAGGTTAAGAAAGCAATAATAAGTTCATACTTTGTTTTTGTTCATAATATCAATCTCTTTATGTTCCTTTATGTTCTTTATATTTCCTTTATGTTATTACTATCTAATATATCTATATAGCTATATATACTATTTAGAGCATATAAGCTCATTATCTTGCAATTTATTTTCTTTCATGCAATTTTTTATTTATCGATTTATTTCAAGTTGATTTTAAGTATAGTCATTCTAGTCTTAGAATTTGTTATCAAGTCAAAACAATTTCTTTTTTTTCTTTCGGGACTAGTCTTTTCTTGTGGGGTACCTGATGAGCTAGGTCCCAATACTTGATTTACTTTATTATTTATTAAGCTTTCAAGTTATTATTTTCTTTATATTTCTATAGTTATGATTATATTCATGTATGAACATAATTGTTTTGTCTCGACAAAATAAATGAGGAGTATTTTCTTGAATTAAAGATTCTCTTCTAAAGAAATATATGGATAGTGGATTTTTTAAAAACCATGAACATGCATGGGAATGATTTTTCTTATATAAACAAAAGTTTTATGAAAACTTATCTTTCATCAAGAAGTAGAAATTCTTTTGGATTCATTACAAGAATAAAAATGCATTTTACTACTTTTGAATCAGTTTAGAATAAAAACTTTTAGGAAATTAAAGTAATTAAGAGATTAAATTTAGAAAAAAATTCGTCTCCAATAATTAAGATTCTTTCAAAATAAAATGAATATTTCAATAAATCTCAAGTTCAAAGTCTTACTTTTCATATGTTGAGACAATTCATTTACTTCATACATTTGTTTAAGTCATTACCTTTCAAAAAGTTTACAAAATACTTGAAATATTCATCTTTTCAATAAGCTTTATTTACAAGAAGGAAAAAAATGTTTGAAATTCGTGGAAAATCTGGTCGCTGTCTTTTTGGAACCCAAACGACCTAGTTTTATGAAAATAAGTTTAGAAATGCGTAGATCTTTCCGATTAGGTAGAAAACGGTATATTATACGCAAAATTCCGAGTTAAAATGAGCAAGTTATGGCCATTTTAAGTTGGAATTTCCCCTTATACGATTTTACCGCGATTTTAAGAAAAGATTAGAATCTTCAAGAAAAGAAGTTCATGAAATACTTATCTTAAGTATTTTTTTTCTTTTAGATAATCTCGAGGAGGTTTGTTCATATCCCGAAGATTATTACGATTAGTGGAAATCCCGAACGACTCATCCGTTTCAAGAAAGGTGTCATCATGGCTGAGTAAGTTTATTCCCCGTTATTTTTCATATTTGTGCTTGTAAAATTAGTTGCACTAGAATTTAAGCAAAATCAAAAGGAAGTGTATGATAATATGTTGAAAGAATACTAAGTATATCGAAACTCGATTTGTTTGTAATAAAGTTGTATGTAAATTAATATCTTGAAATGTTTGAAATTGATTGATCACTTGAAAGAAGTTAAATGTAACTACTAGACTTTAATTAAAGAAATTATTCATGCACTTCTATGTTGAGTCACATTGCATTCACTCTATAATTGGTAGGACAAGTGTATAAGTGGTGGTAGATATAACCGGTATATTGTCAGTGGCAAGTAGGAGCCAGTAAGAACTTAATTGGTGGCTAGTAGGAGCCTGTAATAAACAAGATTTTGATGGCGTTAGGAGCCGGTAAGATCTATAAAAGTGTTTTTAAAAGTTGTGGCTGTAATTGGCCTGAATACCCAACCCCGAATGAAGGGCGTAATTCATTCAACTATGATTCCCGGAAAGTCATATGTCTTGTATGCTCGTGGTTGTTGCATTTCATATGTTTGAATAATAAACTTGATTGATAATTTTTTCTTCGAGTATGAATTTTGGGATTTACTCACTAAGCCCATAAGCTTACACCCTATAGATATTTGTATTCTCAGGAACACCTATTTTGTGCCCGATGTTCTCCCCGTATCCGTGTAAGTTTATATATTGAAGCTTTTGGAGGAAATCTACTTGAAGACTTAGATTAGAATTCTTTGAAATCTTTAATGTAGTATTTTGGATGTTATAAAGTTGATCACGATCCATGGGATTAGCGGGGGTATGCTCCTAAGAAATTATGTAATAGACCTTTGGTTATTAATGATATGATACTTTATTTCTAGATTCTTATATGTTTATCTTTACTTGCTTAAACTATGCTTCCCAAAAGCGTCTCCTATTATCGTGTTAGACGCCTTACATATAATACTAAGGCTTTCGCATGACTAAGGTAGCCATTCTTAAGCCTTGATATTATATGTGGCGGACTGCCACGTTTAGGGTACCCTTCGGGGTGTGACAAACTATATACGAAAATTAAAGAGAGTAAGGTAGAAGAATTTGCAAAGCTATTTATAGAGGTTCCGCCTTGAACGTCAGTCCTCTCTTCCAGCACCAAGCCGGGGATCCGGTTGTCTTTACCGGTATGTTCCACTATCCAAGAACAAATCAAGGTTACAAGTTGTCTTTTGCTAAACCACTTGACTACAAATGCACTCAGTTTGATCTTCCTAGCTTCCTTCAAGCTAATATCAACTTCCTGAGTCTACTTGTAACTCTCAATCTCACAAGGATTAAACAAATCAAATTGAGGAAATAATGATAAAATATCCTCTAATATTTCGGTACAAATGAAAGTGAAAGTGACAGTTTTTGCTTGTAAGCTTTGATCGTATTTATCTTCTTTTTCGTGTTCTCTGTTCTCAAGTATTCATCTTCGTTTTGATCATGCATATTTATTCACACATCTCAAGCGGTTGGAACGTTCAAAATTTGGATAAGCTTGATAATCTTCTAACGGCTAAATCATTGGAATAAATAAGCTTGATCCCTTCATTTTCTGCTTCTAATTCGGATGACTTGCTGATAGAGTCTTCTTTCATTTGAAAATTTGAAAATCTTCGAGTTGTTTGTTCCAGACGTCTTCCATCAAGATAAGGATAAGAAAACTTGTTGTTATCTTGGTGTGTGATCTTAATCTGAAAAAATCCCACGAAAATAGCAACCAAACAAACCAATTTTCTTGAGACATAATTCTTATGATATTCTCTCATAGATATGTTTCCTTATTTTTCCGTATACTTAGTAGAATCTTCAGACATTATTGTAAGTACTTCATATTATGCACACTAACTTTCTTTTCAAGTGCAATATGTAGTATGTTCTTCAATTGTTCTTGAAAATCATCTCCATTTTGAATTTATTCCCCTTTGGATATTAAACCAACTTTGTGGAACATTATTGAATGTATTTCCCAAATACAATCACTTTGGTGCTAGGTCTTCATATCCATTATATATTATAATTCTTGTGAAATGCCTTCTGAAAAAGTTTCTGAGTGTCTATTCTTGCTTAATAACCTTCCTTGAATACTCTCTGAATTATCCTCTGAGTTTGTACTTTTTTATAAAGTATCCACGCAACATGTTAGTTTGCTCTCTGAAATTGTTTCTGCTTCTTTTCTGCTCTTGAAAATACTTTCTGAAATACTTTCTGATTGGCATTTTCTTGTAAAACATTTTCATAAGAACTTGACATGCAATACACTTGTTAGTTAACATGTAACTCTTTTTGTTATCATCGAAATCCAAATAATGAGAATACTACTATCATAATAATATTACTAACAAGGTGCCAAGCACTTACTAGCCTTAGGTCTTGCAGTGGTATATTGTAGTTAGGAAACAATGTTACGAACCCTATTATGGCATTGGGTATTATCTCTATTGTATCAATATATGCTTATTGGTACAACTAATATCTTATGTTTAGTAATGCCAACTGTGCTACTATGGGTAAGCCCTTTCACCCATGAAAGGTTAAATTAAACCTCATAATTCTAAGGTAGATGTGTGTGTAGCTTTGGGAAAGCCATTGTCTGGGGAGCTTTAAATGAATTTGGAGAGCGTTGTGAAATGTTTCTCTTAGCCTTGATTAAGCCTTGTAGATTGGGTGTATTCCTTGACTTACACTAAAGCTTAATTAGAGATTTGAGGGATGAGATTGTCCTTGAAGGTCTAGCAAAAGCAAAATAAAGATTTGCAAGTGGAAATGAGGCTTTGTCCACTTTTTTCCTTCTTAGCGAGGTAAGATGCTTCAAATAGATAATCTATTTTATTTGCACTATAGGTTCTAAAAGATATGTCATGGCTAAAGTTTATTACTTGGAGGGTTTCGGTGAGTGTTTAAGGTACTCTTAGTGTGTTCCATGATGATTATATTACTCTTGTCTCCTTCTAAAGAAAAGAAATTGTTTGACTTTGATATCAAATGTAGCTAGTTCAATGAGAATCAAGATCTTAACGTCATTGATAAAGATCAAAGCCACATAAAGTGTGTATCATGCACTATGACTTTAAATATGAATGTTTAAAATCCTTTATGAATGATGCAAACCAGCTAAGCTGGACTTTTAAAAAATTTAGGCTTAGCTCATTTAAAAGTTATCGAGTTTGAGCTTCACTTATTCAGCTAAACAAACTTTATTTGTGGCTCGAACTCAACTCATTTATAATTTAAGCTTAAGATGAGTCAGACTTTTTATCGAGCCTAATTGAGCTTTCCATGAGTATGAAATTTGAGCTTGAAATGACTCGTTTCAATAGCTTGTTTTCCATTTTTTTTTTAACTTAAATATAGATATATGTTTATTCATGAGCTTATTCATTTGCCAACTCGTGAGCCTGTTTATGAGCATAAACAAGCCTGTTTACAAATTGGCGTGAATTTAAATCAAAGCATGGGGTTTTTTTATTATAAACAAGCACTATTTTTAGTTTGAGCTTAGTTCATTTATTAATTGAGCTTAAGTTGAGTGCAAATAGCTTGCGAGTAGCTTGACTCGTTTGCAATCCTACCCTTCCTCTCTTAAGTAAGATGTATGTGGTTCAAATCTTTCCTTCCCATTACAGTAACAAAAAAGAAAAGATACTTTTAACTATGGGTAAATATTTAGGAACTAAAGTTATACTTGTAACGTCAAATATAATAGGAGCTCATAAAATTCACTCATATGTTATCATTCAAGGGAAACCTATACCGTCTTAAATTACATCTAAACGAGATACTTACAAAAGGAAAAAAATTCGAGAAAAGTAATATGTACTCAAGTCATTTATCATCTCTTTTTTTTTTTTGTTTAATTTTTTTTACGTTTCTCAAATGTATTGAAGAAGATTTTTTGTTTTCCCATTTATATCCTGATCAATCACTATCAAACATATATAGATAACTAAAATAATACATACTCACAAATATTTAGTCAATTCCGATTGGGATTTTCAAACACATCATTTAGAATGGTAATATTACAACAACAGATGTCCATCCTTTGTTTTCTAATAGCCATGCCCATGGTACGAAAGTTGTATGGATTAGTCGAAACTGTGCTCGGTCATTGTGGTCAGACTCGCACACTCGGCCGCTTAATTTGATTTAAACATGTCTAAAGATGTTCTTATTCCCCTTTCTTTTGACCGTCTAACAGCTGGACCTGTACTCATTGATTTTAAGAATGGGTTCGCAGGTTTGATCGTGTTTGCCGCATTTGTTTTTTTTTCCTGCTCCAGCAAGAAAATGGTTAGTATTATAAGTCCGCTAAAGATATTACACTTGCGGTAAAGTCTGAACGAATATGAAGAATTAGTTAAAGATGTTCTAGAGTCTGCTAAAATAACTAAACCTGTTATACCTCTTTTCTTTTATGTAATCTTAATTTAGAATTGCATCTTTGAAGCCCCCATTTAAAAAACATTCATCTTAAACAACTTATCAATTTACCGGGTGATATTTTAAAACTTAGAAACACTGCTGGAGCCACTTATCAAATGGGTTGTGATTTTACATATATATATATATATATATATATATTTATAATAAAATTAGGATTATAAATGAGTTAAGTTGCTTTCAATGTATTTAAATTTGCCTTGACTCAAGCTTTATTGGTTTACGAGTTGAATTTAAGCTTAAAATAAAACTTATTTATCTAATGGTGCTGAGTTTGAACTTTTATTTAAATATATGAGTCAACTAGTGAATGGGTGCATGAGTGGACTTGTGAATATACTCATAAGTAGATTTGTGATTTTTAAATTTATAATACATTATATAGATATATAATTAAAACAACAAAATTAATTTCGATTCAATATGTATTTGTATATATATAGTGACTATTATATATTATATTTAAATTGAAAAAAAATAAAAAACGAGCTATCTAAATGAGTTGGGTCTGAGCTTGAATTTCAGACTTAATAAAATTTAAGTAGGCTCGAAAAAGCTCGATTCTGCTCGAACTCAATTTATAAATGAGTCAAGTTTAAGCTCAAAATAATATTTGTTTAGTTAAACGAAATAAATTTGAGCTCAAATTTCGGGTTGATAGAAAATCCAGGTCAAACTTCATAGTTTTCAAAGGAACTGAGCAGCCTCAATAAAAGGGTAGTCAAAATGAAGGAGGTCAACTTTTGGTCCACGTACAACAGCCATTTGAAAGGACGGGGATGTTAGAAATATGGTGTGTTTTAACGATCCCGAATAACAGGCCCAGAATGATTTTTTTTTTTTTTTTTACTGTATTATATAATCAAACATATTCAACAATATTGTTTTATTAAATTAACTATTATAGATCAACCATTGACTGACGCGTGCATGACTAATTTACAGTGATAAACAGTTAAAAAATATGGAATACCGCATACAAAGTAAAAAATAGTAAAAATATACGTATGTAATGCATCATTTTATAAAGTTTCTCAATTTAGTTAAGTAATATATACATGTAATTATAATATTAAATAAAATTATTATTAATGACGTACTGATGACAAGTTAGTAATTATGCCATGTTGGTGTCCACATGTAGGAAAAGGTGGCTGTGTATTTATTGCATATTTAAAAAATCGGGCATGAGTGTATTTTGCAAAATTCATATGGTCAATTTAATTTTAACTTAAAAAAGTTACATAAGAAACATTTTCTTTTATTTTTATATTTCTTAGCATTCTTTATATAATTATATTTCAGATTAAGTTTTGCCATTGATTTCCATATTTGTTATTTTAATTTTTTTTATATTGTATTGCAATCCTGTGTATTATGTATTTTTTTTCAAACTAACTACTTTTGCAGTAGTATAATATGAAAATTGAAAGAATTAAACATAATTCATGGGTTGGGAAATCATGATCACACCCATTCTTTAAATTTAACCTGGTTATTAAGATAGCATATTTCATGGGTAAAGGGTTTCTTGCTTTTGATCATAGGATCTCATCATCTCAGGTTTAATTCACTTGTTAAAGCATTAACATCTCCTCCTTTCTTCCTTAAGATCATTTCTATATGATATGGAACAATACACAACGCTAAAATAAATATCTGCCGAGAAGAATTCTACAGTTATCGAAATAAAATCTTTTTTCAGACCTATAAATATACACATATATATCAAACGCATATCATTAATATAATATTATAAAAAGGACAAATATGAGGTGTTAGTAATCTATCCATTTCTTTTGGTAGTTTTTGGCACATTTTGGTAAATATTGCATTCGAAAACATAACTGCCGATGGCCAAATGAAGAAGAAACATTGTTATTCTTTCTTAGTGTTTGGTTCATACAATTTATATTTTTAATCCTATAAGATCCTGAAATTTTGTTGATACATTGAAAGTATAAATATTCATATAATAAGGTTGTATGTTTAGTCCTTATTATTGAGTCTTTTCTAAATATTAAATTATAATTTCATACGGAACCTTTATGTAGAAGTATTATAGAGGATTTGTAATTTATTTTATACATGTGTGCGAGATTGGACCAGTGTTCATGTTTACATGTATAGACACTTCCTAATCAACAACGGAAATAACAACTTCATTTTGCGGATCATTACAGAGTGAACACTATTACATTAGTTTCTTTTTTTCTCAATACGACTTTCTCTTATGACATTCAATTTTCTCTCTGATATTTCATATCAGATTACAACTGATCATCAGGATTCGTTTCTTGACATGATATCAAAGTAATGCTCAAGGAAGAGAAATTGGCAATTTCTTTCTAGTTTACTTTAAGATTTCTAGTGAAAATGGCCTCTAACGTTGCATACCCTAGCTTGAGTCAGATATGCATGATCCACTGTCTTTATAGAATCTTGGTTCTATTATTACTAATCCAGTCTTTACTGGAATTAATTCTTTTAGAATAGAGCCGATCGATTAAACTTGCTTTAGATGCTAAGTTTAAATTGGGGTTTATTGATGGGTCATGTATGAAAACTTAAAATAACAAAATAGAATTGTAGAAATGGATTCTATTGTGACTATATGATTTATTGTTAGATTTTAAGCACTATGTCAAAGGATATATTGAAGGTTTCATGTATGCTATCTTGGCAAAATTATTGTGGGATGATATTATAGATCGCTATCGTCAATCTAATGGACTATCGTTATATCAAATCCAGCATGAGATGGTCAATGTGTGTCAAGGAAATAGTAGAGTTACTACATACTATGAAATATTGAAGAAACTTTGGGATTGGTTTAATAGTTTGAATGTCTATCTCAAATGTGTTTGTGATGAAACTTTGAGATGAGTAGAGTAATTTGAATGTTTATCGCAAATGTGTTTGTGATGCAATGATAGCTTATATTTGCTAAACTAGAGAATAAAATTTGATGCAATTCCTTATGAGACTAAATGAATCATAAGGAACTATGAGAAGTAATCTTTTGTCTGTAGGGTTTTATTGATATAAAATTTTGAAAATTTTATTAAAACGCAGCAGAAAAACGAAAAACCCTATACCAGTATCCATGTTTCTTGATTAGATTTGAACAAAAAGGGATTTTTTGAATATACCTTATATTGATGCTTCAAAATGATCAGCAGATCGGATTTGCAGGAACTGCAGTCTCGTAATCCCCTCTACAGTATCCACACGCGAACGATTGTGTGCCAGCACTCAAGAACACGAATCCAATTCGTGTAGGAATTGTTTTTCTTCTTTTTCTCTCTTTTAGGTTTGTAGAATTTCTCTGCCGTTTAATGTGACGTAAAAGAGTCTGACCTAAAAGGTTGTCTATAGATCTATATATATAGACATGTAGGAAACCCTAGAAGATATATATGATGAGATATTTATTTAATATTTAATAAAATACATTATTTCATTAAATTTTAATTATCTGTCATAATCATTTATTATTCTTAAACTATTTAAGAATAATAAATATAATAATTTCTATAAGTTTAAATATAAACCCATAATATATTTCATTCGTTCTTTTGTGTGTGACCCTATAGTTATACCTAATATTGGCAGGAGGTCCTAAACACCTTTTAGACCTACGAGACATTATTGGTCTCTAGCAAGACATTATGTCTACCGAAATTAGGTGAATATCAGTAATCTAATTTTTGTCTGATATATAATTTATGTCATTATCCTTTTTGTCACATGATATCTAGATTGAACATAAGACATGGAGAGTGTCATTCTTATATTGTTCAATCTTATCATTTCTCGATTTCTAAGTGATCTGATAATACAAATGAAATTTATCACACTATCAATTCATTTGAGCATGGCCATGCATTTCTCAATCTCACTTATCGAGGGGCCCAGAGATATCTCTCTCATAACGAGAGGGACAAATCCCATCTTAATCACTCAATTCCTCTACATGATATACATTATGCCCAAACTTAACCTTTATAATTATTCGGTTAAAGACAACGTTTGATTGAGTTGAAACATAACGTTTCTCATGTTGGAACCTATGGTGATTTCAGGTCTAAGGATACATTGACATAGTTATTATGAAAATCACTTATGACAATATTCCATCTAGTGATCTCATAGTGGGTCAGTTCAGCACATAGTCATCTAATATGTGCCTCTGAGTTTCATTTGTATCACCATACAAATAGACATCCCATGTTTATCAAATAAAAACTCATACTAGATTTAATTCATTATCATTCCATAATAATGAGCATCTAAGAACATTTAGAATAATTAATTATTCATGGATTTCTATTATAAAGTAAATATGCAAACAATACAAAAGAAATGCCTCTGTTTATTTATTAATATATATATAATATATATAATCTCAAATGACAATATCCAATAATTGGCCTAGGGCACAATCAGTAACAATGTCTTTAGATCACTTTGCCTTCTATTAGTAAAGCATATTATTTGATTCATCAAGTTGAGAAGTAGAAGCAATTTTCTAGTGTGTTTTTGTCTAATGAGGATGCCTCTATGTGTAATGTGGAAACTCAACAACATTTTGTTGACGGAAAAGATACGAGACATAATGGACTAGAAACTAAACTGTCTTGTATGCATTGTAAAAGGATAGGGCATTTAGTTGATAATTGGAGTTGATAGGATATCTGAAGTGGTACAAAGGATGCAAAGAAAGAAAAAATTGAGCAAGTTGATACTTCATTTGATATTCTATCTTATATTCTGGTAGATCCACACAAGAATCTTTCTAATGAAAATGATTTGGTGTCTCATATATGTCAGGATGTAGTCAAAGTGCTTAAGATTAGTGGAGCGTTGCATGATAATGGTGCACATTCAATGGTTCATTATGTAGTAGCTTTGGATCAAAATCGAGATGCAAGTGAGTCGTTTGATCTATGCTCATTTGTAGGGTCTTCTTTTGCATATGATAATATAATAGGTGATTGGATAATCGATACTAGGATTTTTTAATCACATGACATATTTTAGCCATTTTTTAACATAACAAATGAATCTTGATGAACCCAGCTCATGTGAGGTTGCTAGATGGTAGCTTGAAATTTGTTCTTGAAACAAAATGGTATAATATATCTTAATAAGCACATTGTCTTAAACAAGGTGCTTTTAGTACTATATTCCAACATAACATTATTTTAGTTCATAAACTAATTCTCATTCTAATCTAGTTATGTTCTTCTCTTCCTTTAATTGTTCATTTTGGGACCTGAATACTGAAGAGCCTGTTGCCATAACTGGCTATACGTAATAAATTTTAAAGCAATTGTTGTTTTTATTTCTTTTGTTAATACATCTACTATTATTAATGTTACTCTTACTATTTCTATTATTGGTGTGCATATTTCTAACCTAGTTTTGTACAATTAGAATTCTATGATTTCTTACCTACAATTTAGTCAATGCTAGGCAAGTGCACATATTGTTTGCAATAGAGGACTGGTGTATAGAGTCATCTCCACAGGGATCGTTAACTACTAGTAATCACCCTCTTAATTATCATCTAGCCTAACAAATTAAATGAATAAGTTATATTTATTAATTACACTACGTAAGTCCCTAGAAGTTACAGCTCACTATTGCAAATACCGAACTACTTAACTAATGCAAAACAATATAACAATTTAGACTTGTTTTACCATTGAGATTAACATGCACATTAACATATGAAATTAGTCTTGTTAGTTTCCTTAACTGCAGAATTCAACAACTATGTTAATGTCCTTCTCGGGATCATTAACATCTAACCATAATCTTATCCACTAGAATCCTTTCCTAGTTAATAGAAAATTATAATTGCATTAAGTCCAATTAACCCATACTAATATAAACTTTCTACAGAAGATTTCACAATTTTATCCTTAGAATCATGAGCAATCTCTTCCTACCACCTATAGCTATTCAACGAGATCATTTTTCAATCTATCCCGAAGAAATCTAATAGAAAACTATATCATTTAGTTGCACTATGTAGAGTTATGATTCAATTATGACAATCGTAGGAATTAAGAAAATAAATAACCATTTATGCATTATTGTGCTAGTATATGTGAACTCATGGTATTGCAAGCCCACTTACTCTACTCATGCATCATAAAATACAACATCACGATAGAACATGAACAAAGAAAGCTATTAGAGATGAAAAGCAACTGGACTATAACTCACATGTAGAAGCTATAAGGCAGGTTTCTGAACCAAATTCAATAAATAAAGAGATAAGGAAATGAAAGCTTGCACCATAATTTAACGTGGAGTTCAGTCCGCCCTCTAATCTCCATGATCTACAGTTGCCTCACTCAAGGAGGACTTCACATTTCACATTCAATCAAATAATGCATCAACAAAGAGGACTTCACAACAATGCCTCAACACTTGAGGACTTCACACTTGCCTCAATCAAGAAAACTTCATAACATTGCCTCAACACATGAGGGCTTAACTAAAACACTCAAACAAAATACAAATAAACACGTGAATAATGCCTTACAATATTTACTCACAAAGCTCATTATGACACTATTCATATTTTCACTCAACTAATACAAATACAAAATGAGTGAGTATTTTGATAAAATCTCCGCAAAATAAGCTCAATTATCTTGCACAAGAACACTCCAAATATTCCTGTATATAGAGTCTTAAAAAACTTAGCCGTTGCCCTCCAAAGTCTTGTCCAATGGTTGGAAGAAAAAGGTTCTAAGGCTATTTTTGACATACTAGCTTGCTGGTTCAAAAGATGCGCTCGTTGACAAGGGTGCAGTTGAAACTGTTCATTGATCAACTTGTATCGTTGAGCCGATATACTTTCTGACAGCTTTGATATGATTTCGTATTTCACGCATATCACTCTCATACGCACTCCGATTGGGTAATTTAAGATCCTATGGAAGCTTAGAGAAGGCTCTAAAACTTTTATGTTTTGAGCTTTAAGAAATTTTAAAGGAATCAAGATCTAAAACATACTTGAAACAACATGCAAAACAAGCACAAACAAAAAAGCATAAACATATATATGCATAATAGAGTCCAATCACATCACAAACATGTTTGGCTTACTAAATGCAACTTAAAAAGTTGTAGAGTATTTGTGCAATCTATTTTCTCATCAAAATAAGATTGTAACGTCCACATTATTCAACAATCTCCCCCTTCTTTATGAGAACAATTATTGCACAATAAAACTCGCCCTTAACTTATTACTTCCCCTCAATTTGGCATTCGAGTAAAAGCACACTTATAAAAGATATAACGCTTAATTAAAGGATCTCAAGTTATACTTAATAAACAACTTATTAAATGCGACTTTTTTCAAATCATTAAGCATTTGTACAATACATTTCGTCATTAAAGTAAGACTGTAACCTCCCTTGGTTCATCAATCTTCCCTTTTTAGATGAGGATAATCATTGTACAATTTGCTTCTCCTCAATTGAGCACTCTCCCTCAGTTAGGCATATAGGTAAAAGATCATTTAGTTAAAAGATATGATGCTCAACTAAAGGATTTAAGTTGCACTTAATAAACAACTCAATTTAAGCATAAAATACACAAGTTTAGTGTTTTCAAACTAAAAAATTTTGCTCTAAGATACGGTTAAGCGTTAAATCTTAGAGACTAGCTATGATACCAGTTGTTAGAGACGAAAAGCAACTAAGCTATAGCTCATATGCAGAAGTTACAAGGCGGGTTTTTAAATCAATTTTGATAAATAGAGAGATAGGGAAAGGAAAACTTGCACCAGAATTTAACATAAAGGTTAGCCTGCTCCTAGTCTCCATGATCCACAATTACCTCACTTAAGGAGGACTTTACACTTTACATTCAATCAAACAATGCCTCAATAATGAAAACTTCACAACAATGCCTCAACATGGACTTCACTTTTGCCTCAATTAAGAGGGCTTCATAACATTGTCTCAACATATGAGCACTTTATCTATGCCTCAAATATATAAGGGCTTCACTAAAACACTCGAACAAATTACAAAAAACAAGTGAATAGTGTCTTACAATATTTGCTCACAAATCTCATTATGACACTATTTACATTTTCACTCAATTAATACAAATACAATATAAGAGAGTATTTTGACACAATCTCTACAAAAGAAGTTGAACTCTCTTGCAAAAAAACACCCTAAACACTCCCATATAGGCTCTCAAAAAACTTAGCCGTTTCCTTCCAAAGTCTTTTCTAGTGGTTGGATGAATTTTTAAGGTACCAACACGTTAGTACAAAGCCCTACAGGCTTATTGGTTCAAAAGTTAGGCTCATGGATAAGGCTACGATTGAAATTATTCTCTGATCAACTTATATCGATGAGTTAGTTCATTTTATATAGGTGAGTCGGTACACACTTTGATAGCTTCGATATACTTTTGTATTTTAGCATATCTCTCTCATCCAAACTCGATTAAGGTAATTCAAGATGATATGGAAAGCTTAGAGAAGCTTTACAATTTTATATTTTAAGATTTAAGAGATTCAAATTAGTTAAGGTCTAAAATGTTCTTGAAACAACCTACAACAACATGCATGAAAAAAAAACACAAACATATATATGTATAATAGAGTCCAATAACATCACAAACATGTTTTTCTTATTAAATGCAACTTAAGTAAGTTGTGTAATATTTGTGCAATTCATTTTTTCATCAAAACAAGATTGCAACCTAAAGAATAAGAAAAATAAATATAACCCTTTTTCACTTGCATAATGTTTGAATCCTTTGTCATATGAGTACAATAATTCATCTCCCTTTCTCTCTCTCTCTCTCTCTCTCTCTCTCTCTCTCTCAAGAAATCTCCAAGAAGTACATTACAAGATGATACACTAATATAAAATATTATGAAAGGATATAATGCTACACACAAGAGCTAATTGCACTGACTTGCTGTTTACGAAAATGGTTCGATTCTTAACATAATGATTTGATCTCTATGGTGATGTTTAGATCTTATATTTATAGTTCCTAAATGACTAGACATGAATATGTATCCTTTCCTCATCTCAGTTGGCATTCACTCCTCTTCAGGAAGCATTTAGTTCATTTCTAGTGTGGAAAATAGGCAAATCATGCTCCTATCACGATTGGTACATGGGCCATGATATCCTAAAAATCAATTATCCTAAGTATTACACAGGTGGTGATCATCGTGACATACAAAATTCCATCTCCATCATGGTCGCGATGTGGAACTTAAAGTAGTAGAACAAAATATATTCCTGATGATCACAGCCAAGATACAACACATGATCTTAGTAGCTCCAATTTTGCGGTCCATAACACCCACGATGCAAACCTGGTATGTATGGTACGAGCAAAATCATGGCTATGATGTTGTCCACGATCTTCACAGCTTCTATTACTTCTCTTGTTTTGCTCGTGATGGGACTCCACACATCATCCACGTAGATCACTGACACGATTGCGGCTGGGAACAAACCATGATAGATGTGGTTCTCAATTTTCTTTTCAATAATAGCCTCGATTGCTTCCTAACTTGATATTTGATGCATGAGTTTACTATCACTGCCTAAGTCACGGCCATGATACGCCCTTAATTTCATGTTCTTGAAGTTTAAGTTAGTTAAATCTCCTCAAATATCGATAAATTGTTCCATGAAGGCCTAAATCAACTCAAATGAATATATTTGCAAATTGAATACCAATTCTAAATATAAATTATAGATATATGCATAATTAAGGAAATAAGAATAATGAATGTATAGAGTATGTAATTCCTATCAATTATGCATTGTAATAAATCTCATAAGTGAGAATTTTTCTCTTTTTGCTTGTTACACAATTGTTCATCTATCTACAACAAAGTTCAAACATGTTCTTTTATGTACTTCATCTCTTGAAGATACCTTCATCTGTGATACTTGTCATTTGGCTTAATCACATTACTTACCCTTTCATTGAGCAACTCTATTTCTAGTCAAAAGTTTGAGCTTATACATGTGGATTAGTGGGGTCTTTATGGAATACCATTTCCTTTGGTGCAAAAATTTTCTTACTTCAGTGGATGATAGAAGCATATGCACTTGTACTTATCTCTTGCAAAATAAACACCAAGCCACAAACACTTTAACTACATCATTACCTTATATCAAAACACATTTTAAGGCCACACCTAAATATTTGAGGACTAACCATGGTGAATTTCTTTCTCATGAGTGTCTACAACTCTTCCATACAGAAGAAATTTTGCATCCAAAAACCATGACCTATACACCACAAAAATATGGCATTGTTGAAAGAAATCATAGGCATTTGCTTGCACAACTCATGCCATTAGAATTCATTCTAACTTGCCCAAATTTTTTGGGAAGATTGTGTTTTGGATGCTACAATACTTTTCAATCACGTGCCAGTTTAAAAACTTTGTTAGAAATCACCATATCAAACATTGTTTGGAAAGAGCCCTTATATTCAAAGCTTGGACTAACTAGGTGTCTTGTTATGCATCGGCTTTAGATAGGTTAGTGGATAAAATGGATGTTAGAGGCCGACATTGTATTCTTTTAGGTTATCCAATAAATCAAAAAGGTTATCAACTCTTTTATCTTACTAAGCTTCTTATGAGTAGAGTTGTTGTGTTTATTCAGCGTACTTTTCCTTTCAAAGACTCTTTCAATACTAAATCTAATACTTTTTCTTGTTTGTTTCCTACTATTGATGCTATGGAAGAAACATATTATTCTTTTCATCTGGACAATGCACAACTTTCTCTTAAGCTCAAGTTAGATTAAGTTCCACATCAACAACCATTATAATTATTTGGTAATACTTATTTGCAGTTAGATTCTTCTTTTAATGTTGGTTCGTGTAATATTAAATCATTTCTATGTTTAGATTGTCTTATATTTAACATAATTTGAAAGCCACCTGTTTGGATTAAAGATTATATTCATCAAGATCAACTTAGTTCATTAGCACATGCAAGCATATCTAGTGCATTCAGTTTAGCTTTATATCCATTGTTTTATAACCAGAAGTTCCATTCATTTCCCAAAGATTATGTGAGTTCATTGACTAATTTATTTGTTCTCCATGAATCATGCTATTATCATAAAGAAAAAAAATGATCTTAATTGGATTTAGGTTAGGAATAAAGAGGTGTTAGCCTTATAACATAGGAAATTGTTCCTTTACCATCAGGATAGAAAGCCATAAACTTGAAGTGGGTGTATAAAGTTAAATGTTAACCTAATGATTCTATCGAAAAGTATAAAGCTATGTTAGTGGTTGAAGGATATAATCAAGAGCAAGGATTACTTTGTGGCTTTAAAAAAAATATAAATCTTAATATATTTAGGCTTGACTCATGACTTGAGTGATATGGCCTAGTGAGTCCAGTTCAGTTATTGGATGACTCGGGGAGATTTGGCTTTTAGACTTCTATCAGCCCGCTACATCTAACCTTTTTTTACATAGGCTCATGCACACAAGAGATGACCACTAGCATTGACCCATAAGGAGCTCATTAAAGATAACTATAAATTAAGCTTACTCTATCTTATTTGTCAATCATAGAGATAATTTGACAGTCGCCATCCATGCCAATTGTCTATAAATATTCAGTCACTCCCCTACATTTCAGAACTTTTGGAGAGTAAAGACAAACAATATTCCATAAAGGAGATTCCATTCACAAAGGCTAAATAAGACGACTCAAGTGTGTTACTACTTCAATTTGCTGAAACATTATAACATTGACGTGAAATCTACTCAAGCTCCCTTATCTATTACTTGTACATTTGAAACGTGGAGATTGATTGTTCTTCTTCCCTCACTTCAAGCTATACTCTCATCAAGTATCATCTCCTCATCAGCACTTTATAGTCACATGCAAGACATGAGATCTACGTGATACGTACATAACTACCTTAGGAAAGAACCCTATAGTCTATAAGTACATTATACCTATACATTCTCTTTTATTGCTAAATTATCTACTATTCTTTTGGTGTTGGTAGTTGCAGCTATAAAAGAATTGCATGTTCATTAATTGGATGTGACCAATGCCTTCTTCCATGGTTTCTTAGATGGGCATATATATATATGGAACCCCTAGATGGTTATATGTTAGTTCCTCTAAGCCATGTTTGCAAGTTTGTTCGATCTTTATATGGCTTGAACCAAGCCTCTCGATAGTGAAATCAAGAATATATCCAATCTATCTCTTCTTTTAACTTTATGCAATCAATTATGTTTATTCATTTTTCACAAGAGCTAAAGGAGATGATTTATTCTCTATTCTTGAAATGAGAAATATGCATGGAAGATGCATACCTAGTGTGCGAAGTATCCATTAAAAGTTTCTATTATCTCAATAGGGAATTATATGATCTTTTCCCTTATTGTATTGAATCAATAAAAATAGAGGTCAATGCTACAACCCCTTATTGTTTGATCCAATATTGATAGGGACATGCTCTGACTTCCATAGGTTCTTAATTTGACCTTTTGTATTGGTCCTCGCTTTTAATAAAGCGGAGTGGGACTATAATTGCTCAGGTTGTCATCCTTTTGTTGAGTGCTTCTCTTAGTTGACTAGGTTCTTGGCTTACTGATAGGAATCATGATTCGCTTGGACCGATAACTCAAGCTAGAGTTGGAGGATTGATGAACATAGCTCATCGAATACTTATGGATGATTTAAATGGAGATGGGTTGAAGTATTTTCATGAATATATGATGCACTTTATTATGGGTATGATGTAGTATGTCTAATTTTGGAGAAAAAACTCAACTTAAATGGAAATTAGTCAATACTACATATCACAACCGTACCAAAAGTGGCGATTAAAGTAGAGAAAGAAAATCAAGTTACAACGGAGATCACCCCCTCCATTACGCCCATGATCTAGCTAATGATCACGATCACTCCCTCAATCACGCCTTTAATCCAACCAGTGATTACGTTGTCCATAGAGAAATTAAAGAGTCGAGAGGATCACTGTCCATGTCTCACCCATGACGTAGCTTGTGATCCTTGTTATCACGTCCGTTATTAGCATTGTTTAAGGAATTCTTTTGTGATCGACGAGATCATAGCCAAGTATATAAGGGTCATTATGGTTATGCTAGAATGAAAGTTTTGCCATCTTTGACATTGTGTTGTCCTTTGTGACCAATTGCTTATTGAGTAATATTGAGTTTCTTTTCAAGATTATTCTTTGTTGTTTCTTTTAATTATGCATAATATTAGTTGATCGGAATAACTAGTTTGATTCTTTCTTTGGTGCGTCATATCAAAAGATTGGATGTTTATTTTTTTTTTATTTTTCATTTTTCATAGATCATAAAAACCTAAAAACATATTATAAATATCTATATTGCAATATAACGCTGGATTTGTAAAAGACACGAATTCTCCAATCCGTATCACCTATTGAGCACTTTCCTGCTATTGTCATTCTTGAGTATGTGGATTACATTTTGGTTGTAGGGACTTTTAAGTTTGATATTAAAGATGTAAAGCGGGTTGCGCGCAAAATTTTCACTATAAAAGACTTAAGAGAGATTTGCTTCTTTCTTGGTATTGAGATTTGCAGAACATAAGCAATTTTTTTTCTTTATCTATTAACACAAATTCTTGCTTGATATTCTTCAAGACATAGGTTTGACAGGGGTAAAACCAGTCAAAATCTTGTTTCCACTAGGCTTATGTCTTGATAATACCTTAGGTACTTTGTCACTATATCTAAGTAGATACAGACATATTTTTCGTAAACTTTTATATATGAGAATTTCAAGACTAGATATCTATTTTACTGTGTGGCAACTAAGCCAGTTTATGGCAAACCAAAGAATACTCATTATCAAGTTATTGTCCATGTTCTTAGATATTCAATAGGTTCCTCCGTTAAAGGCTTGGTCTATTCCTAATAATCTTCTTTGGTTTAGCATGGCTTTTCAGATGCTAATTAAGTGCAAGTACTTTTGATTGAAAGTCTTGACTAAGTTTTTTTTTTTTTTTTTTTTGGATATGTTTATTTTTTATGTTCAAATGCTCTTGGCATTTGTAGCTTTTAAAGATTTCACTCTTTTTCAAATGGATTTCAAAAGCGCTTTTTAAAATGGTTTTATAAAAAAGAAGTCCATGCAGAGTAACCACCTGATTTTGAAAACAATAAATTTCCTAATCAAGTTTTTAAATTGAACAAAGCTCATTATGGACTAAAGCAAGCTCTTAGAGCTTGTTATGAAAGACTCAGTAGCTTCCTGTTAAGTAATGGATTTTCAAGAGGAAAAGCTAATACAACTTTAGTTATTAAAAAATCACAAGTCCGATACAATGATTGTACAAAATATGTTGATGACATTGCATTTGGAGCTATAAATATGATTCCTATAAAAGATTTTATTGAGTCCATGCAAAATGAATTTGAAATGAGTATGATGGAGGAGCTCAATTATTTTCTTGGTCTCCAAATCAAACAAGGTGAAAAAGGAACATTTATCAATCAAGCTAAATATACAAGAGATTTGTTAAAAGGATTCAAATTGGGTTATTGCAAATCAAAACCAACACCTATGAGCACAAGTATTAAGCTTGATAAAGATAAAAAAAGTAACAATATTTGTGAAAAGATTTATAGAGGCATGATAGACAGTTTATTATATTTGATAGCTTCTAGAATTGACATCATGTTCTTTGTATGTGTATATGCATTACTTCAATCATGCCTAAAAGAGTCACACTTGAGTGTGGTAAAATGCATTTTCAAGGTTCTTGTAGGCATAATTGAAATTGGCTCGTGATATCCAAAATTTATTTTTTTTCAATCTAATTGGATACTCTGATTCTGAGTTTGTTGGATGCAAAGTAGATAGGAAAAGCACAAGCGACACATGCCATTTTCTTGGAATTCTTTAATATCTTGGCACTTAAAAAAGCAAAACTCGATTACACTCTCAACTACTGAAGCTAAATATATTGTAGGTAGTAGTTGTTCTACACAAATTTTATGGATGAAACAAACCTTGCTTGATTATGGTTTAATTTTTGAAAATGTTCCAATTTTTTTATGATAATACCAATATTATAAATTTGACTAAAAATCCGAGTCAACATTCAAGGACCAAACATATCGAAATTAGACATCATTTAATTAGAGATCATGTTCTAAACAAAGATATTAGCTTGGAATTTATTGATACAAATAATTAATCGTTCATATTTTTACTAAACCTTGAGTAAAGATCGTTTTTACATTTTAAGAAGAGAATTAGGAATGATCAAGCAAAATGAATGCTAAATATTATTGAACCAAGTTGACATAGAATAGAATTTTGGGCTAAATTAGCTACTAAAAATATGATATATGCCTAAAAATCTGGTCTGTGCTTATATTGGTCTATTGATGTGCTAATATGTGATAATCTGGTTTGATTGCTGCATATTTGTGAAGATAATGCTTTAATGTGATGAGGCAAATATGGTGAAGTCCTATTGTATGTAGGCATTGTGGTGTGAAGTCTTCAAGTGTTGAGACATTTGTGATGAAATCCTATTGGTGTATAGGCATTGAAGTAAAGTCCTATCGATGTATAAGTAAATGGTGAAGTCCTATCTGTGTGTAGGCAAGTGATGAAGACCTATGTGAGCATAGGCAAGTGTGGTGAAGTCCTATGTGAGCATAAGCAAGTATAGTGAAGTCCTATGTGAGCATAAGCAAGTATAGTAAAGTCCTATGTGAGCATAGACAAGTGTGGTGAAGTCCTATCTGAGTATAAGCATGTGTGTGAAGTCCTCCATGGGTGTAGGAAAATGTGAAGTCCTCTGTTGAGGCATTTGTTTTAAGTTGAATGTTGTATATCTGTGCATCTCTCCTTGCTGATATATATATTAAATTTGTTATCATATTATTTTTTATGAGTACAAAGGAGGAGGGAAGTGGATGCAGAATTAAAAATATGCATGAAGTCTGTTTTGATACGGGGGAGAAAATGATATATTAAGTGTACTTTGTATTTTCCCAAAACTAAGCATTAGAAATATGTTTTGAAGCATGGAAAATTGAAAATTCTCTTAGAACCTGAATACTTAATTGAGGGGGAGTATGATATAGTGAATATGAGTTAATTATGCATAAATTGTCCTCATAAAAAAATGGGAGATTGCTGAACTTAAGAGGTCAATGTAGATTTTTTATGTGACAATATAATGCACAAATTAATGTCGAGGGTAAAGTTTAGGGTTTAACACATCAGAATTTAGGGCTTGACATGCCCAAAACCAAAGACTTGATAAAGGCAAATACTAGAGTGATTGTCGAGGGTCAAATTTAGGCCTCGACATATCAAGAGTTAAGGCTTGACATGCTCAAAACTAAAGCTCGAAGAGATGTGCATGTGAAAGGCTATCACAGGTCAAGTTTGGGTGCGACGAAGCATTTGAGGCGTGATAAAGCTGATATGGACAAAAAAGAGCCGTTAGAGTGCATTTAATGTATGTGAGACATTGTGTCTAACAAGCTTTTAAATTTTCAAAGGCTATTTATATACAAGGTCTAGAAGACCAACAAGAAGAGAAGAAGTGTCTAATCATTTTACGAGTTTAGTAATTACGATAAAACAAATTCTTTTTCTTTGTTCTCTTATACATAATATTTGCAAATATTAAGAGAGAGAAAAATTATTCTAATGCTTATCTCATATTTATAGCTATTCATATAAAAGTACTTAGAGAGAGAGGAAATATTTTATTTCCTAAGTTGTGTAATATTGCTCATCTCGAGTCAACTTTTGAAATTAATTGAAGTAGTGGTGAAAACCTCGATAGGGACATTTGGTGGATTGTGGAGAGTAGGCAAAGGGCCGAATTCCACATTAAATATCTGGCTTGATTTTTTCTCTATCCTTCTCTTTTTGTTTCACTCTTTATATCTTTTTTTTTTTTTTTTATTTATCCATTGCAAAATTATTTGATTTTTGATTTGCTAAAAGCTAAAATTAATTATATTGAAATTTTAGGTAAATACTCAATCCACCCCCTCTTGAGTATTCTTAGTGTCTTTTAAGGAATTTCGATATAAAATTTTCAAAACTCTAGGATTTTAGAATAAACTTGATTCAAACTTTTAAAAGTGGATTTCAAAGTGATTGCTGATGCTATTGTGATTTTCATGTACCTATTTATAATATTTCAGCTTAAATTACGATGGAAGTTACTTAAATTCATTTAATTCCTAATTGACTTTGATTTAAGGTTTTGACTATGATTTTTAGGAAAAATTCGAAATTTGATCAAAATTTAAATGAAGAATTCATATATTTCAAATATTCCTTCATGATTGATGTTCAACAAGCCTTTTCTAATATCTCTATTAGTAAAAAAATACCATTAAAGAAGGATTGGCTTCTTCCTCATTCACACTTTCCTCAATTTTTGTCTAATTTTGATCACCTTAAATTATGAATCGAGACCAAAATTGGTCTTGATTCGTAGTACTCAAAGAGTACTTCACAATTTTATCAATAATTTGATGAAATTGTGAGAAAAAAAAGGGTTAAAATTAGCCTTGAAAGTGCTATATTTGACATGGAAATCATGTTTGCTAAAGAAGGAAGGTGACAATGATGTCATCCATGACATCATCATGTCATTCGTGGGTGAAGAAAATAAAATGTGCATTTTGCATCCTTTAAAAATTGAACCTTTAATCTTTCCAAATGCAAGCAGTGACTTATCCACATAGGGTATTGGCTTGTGTTTGAATTTAGATTGCACGAATTATATTTAAGGCATCAAAATTGGATCTAATTAGATAAATTATTGTGGACTATTTAATTGGGTCCAAAAAATTTATAATTAAAATTAATAATATATTAAACCTATATTACTTTTATTTAAAACTATAAACCTACAAGATGTACACATTATTATATATTTATTTATTTATTCATTTATCATTATTTTATTATATATATATTTTTTATCTTTTTATGATTTATATTCATTATTTATATTTTTTATTATTTTTAAGTATAATTTATGAGTTTAATACAATATTAACTTTATTAAAAATTGAAGCCTTAAATAGATAAAAATGAGGTGTCTAAAGTTTCTTAAAACTTTTGAAACTTAAACTATGATCTATGCATAATTATCTTATTATTGACTTATTTTCTTACGGAAAGAGGGATTAATTCTCTGGAAAAAAAAAAAAAAAAAAAGAAAAGAGAGAGAGAGAGAGAGAGACGGGATTAATTTAATAATTTCTTGGTCGCCTCAGTAAATCAGCACCCGACTCGAACACCAACTGCCCAAATCTATTGACCTCCATTTCCACCCCCCCCGGCAAATCCGGCGATGATACATATTGTCAAACCATCGAATGTGATATGGTCGCTGCCTAAGTATGGGAAAAATCAAACAGTGAAACCCAAGAGATAGAAAGAAAAAGGAAAACATGTTAATTTTTTGGTACTTTTTGAGTTAGGTCTTTTCCGCGTACAAACCCACCAGCCATGGACATATATATCAACGTAGAAAGCAAGGTCAAATCAAGTTTTCTGTTGGCCCAAAAAAAAGAAAAAAGAGAGAGAATTCCACATTTTTATACCAGTTAGGCCGAAGTCCATTCTTTCAATTTATTTTTTTTTTGGTCCTCCATTCTTTCATTCAATATTGTGGTTATGAGTGCCTAATTATCATTATTGTGATTCAATCAATTTAGTTCAGTATCAGTCCTCTATTTTTCTATTTATTAAAAAAAAAAAAAACTTAACACGCAATACACAAACACCCCTTTAATAACTATTTTTCATAATAAATGACTATATGAAATACTTGCTGCACAAATAATAAATGATATGGATTCTTAACTAAAAGTATAGGAAAATTCTATCGTTTCATTATTAATTTTGACGGAACAAGTCTCGTTGACTATAAAATAGTCCACATCATATTTAACTATAATCGATATACTAAAATAATTAATATTTCAATTATTATATTTATTTTATTGATTGAATGATTGACTAGATTTTGGGATCATAGAAGCTCCTAAAATGATAGCATAGCTTATATAAGATGGGAAATTCTATCATTTTGTCATTAATTTTAATAGGATCGTTCCTATCACCATCTAAAGGCTTATATTACACCTAATCATGATCGAATTACTAAAAAGTTAATATTCAAAATATTATATTTATTTTAAAATGTTAAGATGCTTAAAAAGTTGCTTAAAATATCATATTAGTTCATAAAACAACTTTCCTTTTTAAGCAATTCTCTACTTCAAAAAGTTACTTATCTATTTTTTTTTTAATTTTAAGGGGTCCATCTTATTTTATTACATTAAAATAATATTTACAATTTTTTTGTAAATATTAGATGAGTGTAAAAGGGTCAATAGAAGGAGGGGTGAGATGATTACTTTTGATAAATATTAAATAAGCATGGAAGAACCAATGAGATGTGGAGTGAGAAAATTGTTTGTCCAAATATCTTTAGCTATTAAGCAATCTAACAAGTAATCCATTTATTACAGAAGTAATTGTTATATCACTCATACCCGTTGAAAGTTTTACCAATTACCTATAAATAAAGATAGCTTTCATTATGCTAAGTTAAAGTCAAATGATTTATGAACAATAATTCCTCTTAATAAAAATGAATTTATTCCTCAAAGCTAATCCTATTAGCTACTCGCTACATCATCCGGACAAAATAGAAAGAAGACAAGAATCATGATCGTTGATACTTTTGAGGTGTGATTGGTCATTTGGTTTCATTCTTCTTCCCGATTTCATCCAACTCCTTATTCTTGGATTAATTTATTTACCCTCCTATGGCTTGTTCACAATTACTTTTATCTCATTTTATTTTACTTTTTAAAAATTTTTTCAGATTATAAATGTTTGATGATTTCTTTTTCTTCTTGTCCCTTAATTATTTCAGTCTTCAAATATTTGTTTAAAAATCTATAGTTTCTAATTGGTTTACATTAATAATTAGACGATTTTATTTCTTCTAGTTCATTCATTATAGATTTTTTCTTACTTTTAAATACCAAATTCTTTAATTTCAATCCCACTGATGCAACTTAGCTCTTTACTCCTATTTAATAATTATTGATGAAATACTAAAAAGTAGAAAAACTACCATCCAACGGCATAAGCTCCTCCTCTTCCCCCTTCCCTTTTCTCCTTTTTCTTTTTCTTTTTCTTTTTTTTTTGAAACCTATGCTCTATATTTAAATTAATTAATCTATTTTTTAAATAATTTGTTTAAAGAAAGAAATTAAAATATAAATTGTGAAACCAAATATTAAGAGAAATATAGGTTTTTATTGAGTTTTTGAAATTTAATTGAGTACGAGGCCATTGTAGAAAGCATTTTTGTGTTTTCCTTAGTTTATAAAGTGTCAATTAATTTTGATAAGTATGTGGAATAAAGAAAGTTTTCAGTGGATAAACATGTGAATATACAGTTACTTTATGTGCTATTGATTAATTTGGAACATCTATTTAGTGTTTTCTTCTTTTTGTTTTTATTAATTAGCTTTTAAAGTGCAAATTAAAACAAATGCAGTAAGGAATTGATCAATTTTTGTTCTTACGTCCTTTAAGATTTTTATATACTTGAAGAAAATGAACAAATACGGTGCATATTGTGTCAAATATTTGTTTAAAAACATACGGATATAGAAATATAATATAAACAATAAATAATATATGAATTATCTTTCAACGTCTAGGAATATTGCATTTTTATTATTATCATTTTTTTATAACTACCCTTGAAAAAATTAGGAAAAGATCTGACAAAAAAAAAAAAAAAAAGAATATATTGGAATTCTCGTAACTTTTTAAATTCTAAGAAATCCGATAGGTAAATTTGGGGTGCTTCTTGAGGTTAACAAAATTCAGATGAAATCATCGGAATATTATTAATCACTTTAGTAGCTTCAATGGAAATATATCTAAGGATTCCAACGTGCAGATCTCAAGTTCAGTAATATCTCAAAAAAAAAAAAAAAAATTTAAATACAATGCCTCCCATAAGAAACAAAACAGCAAGCCATAACAGAAAGACATTTTTATCATTTATATTTTCCTACGGTCTTTTGGTCAATAACATTCTTAACATGTAGTAGTTTGAAAAAAAAAAAAAAAATACATATATTACAGAGTATATCTTACATCCTTCTGATTTATAAACCATTTTCATTGCATGTTACTTACAATCTTAAGTAAGCAGGGGGCAGGGGGGGATAATCAGAAATTAAAGCTTTGGAGCTGCTGCTACTAGAAGTTTTAATGATTGTCTCCCTTCGGAATATTTTGTTTCTTTGCACTGTTTTATTCAGGTGAGAACGTAACGTTCCATACGTGCGTTTAAATAACACTAACAGGGTCATAAAAGAGTTTCTATATGTGTGTATTGGTGTAAGTGAGGGAAAGAATGAATAATTTTTCATGATTCCGAGTTAAGGTTGTCTTCTTATTTTATTTCACTGGTTGATGCTTTACACGTCATGGGGTCACACACACACATACATATACATATGGAGTTTCTTGACATGCACTGTATTGCCAGTTAAATCTGGACGCATGTGTTACAAGTATAGCGTAAAGTTTCAGCTTTAGGATTTAGGTATGCATATATATAAATTTATTTTATGGCATGTGTGAGCTGACTTCATTCTCAGGCTATTGTAATCGGTGGACTTGGTTTGATCTTTTTGTTTTTTCAAAATCTTTAGGAGGAAGATAAGTCAATGCTTTGAATTAGAGTAGTGATTTAAGGATCTGAAGGTATATTGAAGATGATTAGATCATACGTATAAACTGGATTAATTTTTTTTTCTTTTAGGATGGAATTTCGATGCTTAGATTGGGCGTTCATATTGATGGAAAAGGGACACATGGTTTTACTTGTATATGCAGAGCAAATTTTTGGGGAGTGATTGGAATGGAGCACATGATTCATGAATTGCTTGCTCCTTGAGTTACTCATGGAGAGTCTAATTCAAACAAATTGCAAAGGTTTATTAGATGGCTAGTGCTTAGACATTTGATTAAGGATTCTTCAAAATTAAGTTTCTTGCTTCTACTATTGAGATTTTGACTTTGAATTTCATTAAAGTTCTAGAAGGAAACCTGAGACATCTTGAATTGATACTTATAAATGTCGAGATGGAAGCTGCTTAGAATTTAAGATGACCATTCAAGAAATTGTTCATTGGCAATTCATTCACGTGCTTTCGACGGATAATGATCTAGCATAACCATACGCCAGATATTAGCTTTAATTCTGCATATATGATTCTGAATGTATGTCTTATGATTCCCTGAGCATTCAATTCAAGTTGGTATACGGGATTCTTTTGATCAATCGGGGTATCTTATACGTGCAGATAGACAAAATACAGACAAAGAGATTGGGAAGCGATTTCAGATAAGCTTTTCCATTGGTAATAAAGATTTGGTTGATTCTGAAAATAAGCGGGAGAAACAAATGGGAACTCTACCACGCAGGTTTCTGAATTTCTGATTACTTTTCTTAATACTAGTCAGTCTTTTAGCTTTCTTGGAAAAGTGCTCTTTGGCATACTTGTGAAATTGAAGGAACTGGGCTTTGTTTATATTCAGTGCAGGCACTAGAAAGCCGAATGAAAGTATAAAGATCATACTAACTACCTTTATTGGGGTGCTTTTTGGTTTCTTTGTCGGTGTGTCCTTTCCTGCCTTGTCATCTACTAAGGTAAAACTGATTCTGCTAATATGTATCTTCATTTACTTAGTTTGTGCAATCTTGTTTATTGCTAAAATTTTCACAAATGGCAGTTCAATCTTTCCTCCGGCATCGATCCTCCTATGAATCTCTCAACTTTTGAGGTTCAACGAACAATTGCAACCCAACAAACAATGAATGCCTTGACTTCTGAGGCAAAAAATGAAACCCCACCATCTCAAGCTCCGCAATTGAATGATTCATCACAGGTATAACTACTTTTTTTTCAGCTTCACAAATCAGAGATCAACTTGAATCCACCTAAATGCTCAAAGTTTCCTTTAGTAGCCATCAGAGTTACAAGCATATTAAGTTATTTGTTATCCAATATTCTCATTACTCATTCAGATACCTAGTCAATCAAGAGCTCCCTTTTACATTTGTTTTATCTTACCGTTTGAAACCAATTACTGCATATTTCATATTGGTTGTACATTGAAAAATCATTTAGGAATTCAATATGATTTTTAATCTTCATGTTTTCTCACATGTTCTAATATAAGCAATGGTGAATTTATTATAGATTTGGGTTCCATCAAACCCCCGAGGTGCAGAAAGATTGCCACCAAATTTTGTTGCTGCCCAGTCAGACTTATACCTCCGCCGGTTGTGGGTAAGCCCAGTGAGGTGTGCTTCTGCTCTTCCTTGACATCATCCAAGTGCAACTTCCACAGTACTCAATTTTTCTTCTACAGCCACGGCAAACAATTTTGACAGGAATTTTCCACTATAAGCTAAAACTATATAGAAATTTCCCAGTATCTTATGCATTTTCTCTTGTTTGGCAAAAATCAATCTACGCGTAGATGCTATTGAAAGGTTTTAACCTAGAAGATCTGGTATATATGCTTTCTGTTTCTACAGGACTTGACTTCCACTCCAAAGTATCTGGTAAGCTTCACAGTTGGCTATGCTCAGAAGAACAATATTGATGCAGCAGTTAAAAAGGTAATCTCTCCGTACTCGTAAATATGATTGTATATGCGTTTGAGTGCATTTGTGAATAGATACGTATGAATCAGGAGAGCCTCCTCAAACTATGCATGACTGTTTCTGTTTTCCCTGCAGTTTTCAGACAATTTTACAATTGTTCTGTTCCATTATGATGGACACGCCACTGAGTGGGATGAGTTTGAGTGGTCTAAAAGGGCTATACATGTGAGCGCTCCAAAGCAGGCAAAGTGGTAAGGAAATTGCTGTGAACTTTAAATTAATGGTAGTCATAATTTTTGAATCTTAAATTTAGTGTGTGAATATATTTTCCTCCCAGGTGGTATGCGAAACGGTTTTTACATCCTGACATTGTGGCACCTTATGATTACATATTCATATGGGATGAAGACCTAGGAGTGGAGAATTTCAATGCTGAAGAGTAAGTTTAGAGTGGCTCTGTAGTCCCATGGAGTTCTCCACGCATAAACCTACAATTTTGGACTAATCAGTTTCACTTTACAGGTACTTGAAGGTGGTAAAAAAGCATCGGTTGGAGATCTCACAACCAGGTCTAGAACCTAATAATAAGTTAACATGGGAGATGACTAAAAGGCAAGAGGGACAGGAAGTTCACAGGTAAGGAATATCAATGGTGGCATTTCGTCTAGCTGGACATGGTTTCTAGCTGTGGATTCACTCTTGAACAGTAATATCATTTTCTCAAACTCCTTTGCAGAAAAATAGAACAGAAGCCTGGCAGGTGCAATGATCCACTTCGTCCCCCATGTGCAGCGTATGTACTAAAATCTCAATAGCTTCAGTGTTGTATTCTCAGGATAGCTTCCGATTTTGGCTTTTGGTCTGAGTAATTAATTGGGGTTTCTTTTGTTGATTCAGATTTGTTGAAATTATGGCTCCAGTTTTCACCCGAGAAGCATGGCGCTGTGTGTGGCACATGCTCCAGGTATGCTGTTAAGAAAACAGAATTGAGAGCCTGGTGAATAATTTACATCCGAATCTGATTAATTCTTTTTGTTTGATATAGAGTGACTTGGTCCATGGGTGGGGACTTGATGTGAGCATGAGAAGGTGCTTTGATGTAAGTTTTCTGCTATACCTTATCATTGTCTTTTGAGGTCATCAAACTTTTCCTAGGTGTCTTAAAAAATATTGATATTTTGAAATAGGACGCACATGAGAAGATAGGAGTAGTAGATTCTCAGTGGGTTGTCCATCAATCTTTACCCTCACTTGGAGACCAGGTAAATGAGCAGTTTCCAGCTTCTTGTAGCCAATTTCCAGAATAATACAATTGATGTTCTTAATAACACCATTGTTCTTTAAATTCAATTCTTGCAGGGGCAGGCACAGGATGGAAAGGCAGCATGGCTAGGGGTAAACATCGACCTCCTCTGAACTATTAATTTGATTAATTTATTCCAGATTTAGATGAAGAACATAAATCTTCCTCCCTTATATCCTGGATAGCAGTCAGCTTTGAAATACATCTATAAATTCAAATCCCCACCCCCCTCTAAGGAAGGAACTCTAACTCGTGTTTGAGGAAAAGATTGAAACCTCAAGAAACTTTATTTGTTTATAATAGGATATCCACATTGTTGCTTATATTCTTTTCATTATCTCATCTTTCATTCAGGTAAGGGAAAGGTGTAGACAAGTGGTTTATTTTCGACGATCGGATGAAAAGAGCAGAAGTTTCATACTAGATCGATCGGAGTTGATCCTGACAAAGTGAAACATTGAATGAAAAGATGTTATTGCCAACTACATGAAAATGTAAACTAACCATTAATTTTATACAGAGTTTATAGCTTTTCACAGCAATTGATAACATTTTTGCTTTGTGGAAAATTACAAAATACTAAATGTTGCATTCTTTCAGTTGTTTAAATAAAATCATTACATTGCTGCTTCATGTTTCATCCTTGTCACAATAGAATTGATGGCAGCAATAAGCATGCTCCATTTCTTTTCTTTTTTTTTCAGTTAACAAGACTTTTTCTGGTAAAAATTCTACAAGTTGGAGGATGTTGTGAAAGTACGATTGAACTCCGGTATCGTAGCTTCCAATACTATGTATATTATGGTGTCGAGTGCAGTAGAATGTTTTGACTTAATAATATAGGTAAACTCTGCGAAAAGATTGAGATAGGAAGAGAAAATGGTTTGTGGCTTGAGCTTGTACACTTGTTTTCCTTAATTTGTTAGCCTGTGCACCAACCTCTTAACACATAACCAGCCGCTTATATATGGCAAGATCTATTTGTTTTACAATCTTTTGATGTTGGGAAGTTTTCAGGTCCCTCATCTAACGTTTTTGAGTTTAGACTTGGTGCTTCCCCCCTTTTCTGTTTTGACAGAGATGAGCAAGTCTCATCATGATGTCGATAGTCCTTCAATCTAATGATATTTTAAAGAACTGGTTTACTAGGAAATAATCGTGTATACTTACCCTAGAGTTACTCATGAATGTTGGTAGGCCATTGCAATCATCTCCACTGATACATTCAATGGCACAATTTTCATGCTACAACATCCATTTTCGTATATATAAGGAATTTCTTGCTCTTTCTTGGAAAATTTAACCGAGGAATGCTTAAATATACAATTGATATATTGTCTAAGTAAAGGCATGCACATGTTCGTTGCTAGTTATCCTAGACCTTGCTTTGTGGAATGAGACTTACCTCCCACTATGTTGGAAATGTGTCGACCTCCGGATATTTTTATTTTTTTGGCCGAGACCTCCGGATTTATGTGGGGGGAATTAATGTAGAATTGAGTTTAAGGCATCTCTGTGTTTAAAATGCCCAAGACCTAAGATAGATCATACTTGTTTCCTTACTTCTTATATTTTAGCTAGTTTATCTCCATCTATCCGATGTGAAACTTTTGTATTTTCCATCTTTCAACACGCTCAAATTGACCAGAACCAAAATAATGTTGGTGACTGGTGCCCTCAGAGCAAATAGATTCATAGGAAAATGTAATAGGCGGTGCGAAGGATGTCCCAACTTGTTCTAAGATGACTGGAACACCTGGCTTTTCTAATAAAGAGATGCAGGTCCTTGGAGGGTTCAATTAGAATTTAGATTTAGGAGGACACTTTGGCCTAGGAGAAGCCGAAAATATTGTCCACTTTAGGCCTTATCAACAAATCTAAATAAAGGCAGAAAGGAAGCAAATCTAAAAATAACAAGACTTCTAATTCCAAAGGGAAACGAATGAACAAAGGTACAAAGAAAAAAAAATCACTTTCACTTAAGAGCAACCACTGAATTTTTTGGTCTCAACAGATGAATTATCTTTCATGGAATGTAAAAGGAATTAGTAATCCCATTAAAGCAAGTGATGTAAGGAAGATATGTTTAGAAAATGGAATCTCACTCATTTGTTTATTATAAACATGAGTAAACTCCTTAAGCAATGCTTTAACTAAGTAAATAATTAGAGTCAGATTGTCCTTGATTTAAACGTTTTTGGTGCGAGCAAGAATTTAGGTTAGCCAAGATCTTAGAAAGTGGGTTGTGATCTGGAAGTTACGCAAGAATAGCTTGTTCACTGCTCAATAACAAATTTGATAGCAAATACACTTTGCGAAAAAAAAAAAACCGATAAAACCAAACCAAAACTGAAAAACCAATAAAAAATGTATGGTTAACCAGTCCATATTTTCTTCGGTTTTCGGTTTCGGTTCTAAATCATAAGAAATCGATTGTAAATGGTTAACCATTAAAAAACCAATAATTCAAACATTTATGTTTCAATTATTATGTTGTAATTTTAAAAAAGAAGAAGACTATAAAGTTTTAATTCATGTAATGCTGTATTAGAGTTATATTCCTAATTTGTTGTTGGTTTTATAATTATTTAACTTGTTGATTTGTAATTTTTGAATGTAGTTATGATATTTAACTTGTTAATTTGTAAATTTTAATATAATTATGAAATAAAATGGTTTAACTTTTCATAAACCAACTAAAAATATGGTTAACCACAACTTTTGGTTAATCATTTTGTTAAATGGTGAAAATTGAAAATTGAAACTATTAACTGAAAAAAATAGTCCACTATTAACGCGGTTAACCATTAATAATGGACCAGATTAGGCTTGAGATTTTAAAGAATCGATTATTTTGGTTTGGTTCAAAAAATAGGCTTATGGACCCACTCCTAATACTATGGTATCAATTGTCCCCAAAGTTTCAAATCCAACAATACTTAATGATTTCTCTTCATTGTATGAAATTATGTTTCATATAAGGTCGTCTCTAAACTCCTTGTAGTAAGAATGAAATAGGTGCTACCCTTATTAGTGAGAATGGAGCAAGGTGCCTTTATTTTGGAAGGAAAATAACAAAGAATATCTTCTTAATATAAGAATTGATGGCTGGTTGTCACAAGCTTAAGGACTACCAAGATGTGGTTTAAAAGAAGATGTATCATAGGATTGTTATAGTTGGCTGATCACGTGCAAAAGGCATGCTGGTTCATCTACGAGGAATCTTAAAATAATGATATGCATATAGATGTCATAAGAAGAGGCATAAGAGGAGGAACATGCAAACCCGATTTCTCAAACTCTTGAGTGTAACAGAAAATCAAATCAAGTAGACTTGATTGTTCTTGACTCGTTCTACATTGAATAAATGTTTTGATCTTTTCTAGCGATACTTCACTAGATTTTTTGCATTATTCTCAATCTTAGCAATAAGTAAAATGTGTGCGGATGAGTAGAGAAGCCTCTTATTTGTAGATTTTAAGGCTGATTTTAGCCATATTGGATGGTATTTGGGTAGGCATGTGTGATCAAGAATTGCTTGTGACTTTTGGATCTATCTTATGGATCCAACGATCAACATTCATCCATTTTTCTTATAAGAACATAGGCTTTGGAAGTGGACCTAAAGAATGGGGCTTTTATAAATATAAAATAAGCCTAATCTTTTTTCTTTTTTAAATAGCCCATGTTCAATATACAAGAGCTTATGACCTATTTTAATTCATATAAGCCTTATTTTAATCAAATAAAGCTTAAATCAACCTAGAAAGATATTTTTAGAGTTTGCTTTTACGAGTGAGAAAACTAAATTAGGTCAAAAGCGGAATAAACCGGTTTAACAATTTTTGTTTTGAGTCTACCAAGTCAAATCTCCTTACGACATCCTTTATTAGATCCGGTCTTTTAAACCCTCCTACTAGTCCAAAAGATTGGTTCATCGTTAGCTCAATTGTTGAAACAACCTCTATATTTTGCCCTCTGACCAAAAGTTTCTTTAGCAAAGTTGGGGGAAGGCAGGGAGGCAGTTTAGTATGGGTATTTCATTGAGTGAATGTCTTCACACTTATTAAAGAACATTCATGAAATAAGCTTCTTGTTATATAGTACGATATGTTCCGTGCTTTTTCATAATGAGGTAATCTCTTACACTATCACTTCGACTTTATTTCCTTGCATGACTCCACATTTCATCTTCCGCACTTCTTCTTCTTCTTCTTCTTCTCTATATTTATTTTTCAATGCTTAATATTTTGTCAAAAGCACAAAGATAATTGAGGTAGATGTTGTCATATAAGTAATTCTCAACATGTTGCATGTAATAGATGTGATTGAACGACTTAGTGAAGTTCTTAGATCACATGTCATGCATACGATTTTTTCATTTTAAGTTAATTGTATCTTTTAAATGTGATTTTGTGATGGTACTTAAGTAATTATATATATATATATATATTTTTGGGTAATGTTGCGTTTGGCACCTCAAGTTTTGATAAATGTGCAATTTACTCGTAAAGTTAAAATTAGTCAATTTACTACTTGACATGGAGGCCCATTACTGTCTCGACTCTAATAGGAGCCCAGTAAGTTTATTTTGAAGTTATCATACCATGTGTGTACCTGCAATATGAGAATCATCTTGCAAGCTAGAGATTACAAGACTCTATTTTATTTATTTACTTCATATAATTTAATCATACACATATATAAGATATCTCTATTAAAATTACTAAGGAATATGATTTTCTACCTTTTACTAAGATCGTAGAGAATTGGTAGCCCTACCAAATAATAAAAATTGAATTTCAACCGACAAAATACAAAGTCTTCATTGTTTATACAATTTATCGAATTTGTATGATAAGTTCATTATGACCTATCTTTCTAACTCCATAAAAGTCCAAAGGATGATCACTCTTTACCTATTCTTAGCCCAATCCTAGCTATCATTATTCTTGTACAAAAATTATTCAAAGGTGAGCGAAACCACAACTTAGTGAGATAACCTAACTAGACCACATATCAAGCAATAATAAGTAAGTATAATTAGCAAGCATATGCAATGTGACAATCAATCATATGCACAAGTACAAGTACAAGTTTGGACAAACTTGAATCCAAATAGGATGGAGATTTACATCCTCTCATCGAGTTAGAAGGAATCAGAGAACCAATGAAGAATGGGTGTTGTACACTCTCATAAAATTAGTTTTAAACATTTCACGCATATCCTTAGAATAAAGAAACTCCACTAAGTATTAGCCCTTTCATATCGATACCACGAGTGGCGTTTCCTTAGTGCCAGTTTAATTCCTGTAGTACCAAAATGAACAAAGATAACCTTGTGTAGAATTATGAAAGTTTCATCTAAAAAAACCAAGCGATACCAGAGAACTAAAATACTAATACGTAACGGGGTTACCACTCCTTAGTGCATCAAATGCAAATCATGCAATGCATGATAGGTTGATTATATCATCAAATAATATTAAGTCAAATTTATAAGAGATGATACAGTTCACCAAACATGTTTCAACATGCTTCATATAATGATTATAATACAAGGAAATTATCACTTTTAATATTATATTTTTGGTAATCAAATAGACACAAAACAACATACATTATACCCGAACCCCACATACATAGCAATTTTAATATATTATTACATATGCAACTATATTACAAGTACAAACAATGTGATAAGAACAAAATTACTCACTTACTCATATTGATTAATCGTAACAATTGTCCGAAAAATTCACAAACTGGTCAGAGTTACCTAATGGATAAATAAAACATTCATCAATCGACATGTAACTATACATACAACTTCTAATGAGTGCCTAAGTATCCTATAATCAGTTTTTATTCTTCCTAGAACTGTTTTCTCGTTTCTAATCCAAGTTCAACTTAGAATAGTCATTTAAAGCTCATAAGATCTTCTATTGTATAGTTTTAATATAAAATTTGTGTTAGTGAGTCCTTCTTATGAAAAGTGGTCTAAATAGATTCAAATACTATTTTTTATTGCATAATCTTCAATTAAGCCTATTATATTCATTTTAACTTAGAATTTTACATATGAACAGGTGTTGAAAAGATTGTTTGGAGTACTACACATTGGTTAGCTTAATTTTCACAATCTGTGATATTTGTTCCCTTTACTTATGGATGCTGATAGGTATTATAGGGTATTCCTATGTCTTGCTTTGTCTTTTAAGTTATTTCTTATGCTTAATATCCTTGTAAGCAAGCTTTTAATGTTTATATGGGTCTTTTTGTGTGACAATATTAAGATAGTTGATATTTACTATTTATTATTTATTTTCATTTTTTTTTACTCTCAATCCCATTTCATATATATATTTTATGTTTATGGTGATCTCATTATCTTAGACTCCTTAATTTAATTTTTTTACGAATTTTACATTCTTTAGTGCCATTTTGATATGACAATTTGTCAATTTTATCTCTATATATAGGTTGAAATTTCTATTATTTATGGATCACATTCTAAAATCTAATCTTTCATTCACTTTCCTAATATGTTTATGAGTTGAAATAAATCTCATTCTGCATTTAAACATACTTTGTTCTTAGGAATACATATATGGCAAAGTTCTAGGGTTTCATCCTTAAGGTTGTTATCATCTCCACTCATATTTCTTTACATGTTTATGAAACTAGGTAGATCTTTAATGTGTACTATACACAAATTTTCTTTTATTGCACATGTTGAGCCATGACATTTAGGGTTGAGATCTAGAGTTTAATTTGATGTATCTAGTCTTTCATCCTCCTTTTCATGCATGACTCTACATTGTTTTGAATATATATTACATAATTATATAGTGTACCACATGATACAACTATAGGGATAAGATTTGTCATAGGGTTCCTTAGGAATTATTTTAGTTAGAGCTTACTTCATAAGTCACATTATATGTTCATTTTCTTAATGTAAGCTAGGTTTTGTCATGGAAAATGCATGTCTTGTATTATTCCTCATGTTGACGAAAGTTTAGGGTGTATGGCTCCTAGGATCCAAGTTAGTTTTCATGTTTTTTCATAGTAAATGAGTTGTTTAGCTAGCACGAGACATGAATCAAGCATTGGCATAATGAATGCCCATAAGCCCTATAGTGATCGACCATAATGAGCTTCATAGATAATTCAACTTATTGATTTTCCTAGTTTTTTAAACATGAACATAATATAGGCTTTAGAATAGTGTAAATTTTACCTTGGTTGAATGAAATACAAAGTGATAGTCTCCCCCTCTTTATAAGACTGAAACCTATGTTTAGGAAAGCCAAAAGAATAAGTTGTTGATTCTAGAATCAAACTAACTTGAAATAGACTTTCTTTACCTTTAGAATAAATTCTTGAACTTGATTTGTCTTAAGTTAGATGGGTCTTTTTTTTTTCCTTCTTTAGAAGCTTACGGTCTGAAAAGTGGGGAAAGGTAGTGTTTGTTTTGTTGTATTTTGTTGGTTTTTTTAAGTGGGTTCATGGTGGTTTATGGTAGTTTAGGATAGTGTTTTTGGTGTGTTTGTTTTCTTTGAAAAGTGGGGTTTATGGATTGAAAAGTAGGAAAAAGTGTTGTTTTGTTTTGTTGAGTTTTGACTTATATATGTATAGAAAGACTGTGGGTTGCAGTTTGATATTGTTGGAGTAATGGGCTTGTTTGTTTGTTAATTAAAAGTTTTGTTTTTTCAATTGTAAATGAGTTGAATTGATAGTGATAGCGATATGGAATGAGGAGGCTTCTACATGGCATTTGAAAGTTGTTTTGAGTTGTTTTTGTTGACTAAAGTCTACATCTCTAATTCTCGAGAGATCACGGTGACAAGAGGGAGAATCGTATCGAAATTGTAAATTAAATATTGTGTCTAGTTTCCCTTTTGTAATTCACGGTGAAATGGGGAAAGAAGTGTCGGCCTCACAAGTAAATTTTGAGTAATTTTAAATGGTGAAAAAGGGATACTTACCATTCGTTAAGTTGTCATTTTCAAATTGACTTCAAATGGCCAACTTGTTCCACTTGAGAAGGCAAGTAACGGTGCTAATATTCAAGAATGTATGGTCGGTTCCTCAGTTCCATTTTGCACCATATATCACTTATATATTTTAGTTTAATACTTATATAAGCAAATATCTAGGTTATCTCATAGAATACTAAGTTATACGTGTATAATTAATTCAATTATCTCAATAAAATGTCTTCTAAATTATGTCTAAGGGTCCTATATTTTTCTTAGGTAATTGTAGAGTTGAAATTTTAAATTTACAACTTATGTAATTGAATATTTTTAGGTTTTTTGCTTACGCGATTAAGGTTTTTAGATCTGATAGGTCAAATTTAGATATTATACTTAGTAAATTCAGAAAATTATGAATTTCATGACTTTGTATTCATAATTTTTATTTGAATTCTAGATTTTGAATTTTCATCTATTTTTTATTATATCACATATATTTTATCTCTAATGATTTATCTAAAAATTTCCCTTTATTGACCAATGGACTTTAGAGATTATTATTATTATTTTTTGTTATTTCTCTTGATTTATTAGTGTAGTATTTTTTATTTAATGAGTTATTATCCTTTACATATAATATTATCTTTGTATCTTTTACTAGTTGGGAAATTACTTACTTTATTATAGTTATACTAAAGAATATTCTACAAATGATTTAGTGTATACTATCTAAATATTTATTTTTTATTGTCTAATTTGTAGATTTAAATTTCTAATTATTGAATTCAAAATGAAGAATCACACAAGACTTAAGTTGTGGATTTGATCTTGTCCTTCATTCTTTTATGATATTAATTGTTTAGATTTGTAGAGATTAGGATGTGATGTAGAAGTTTTGAAATTGGGTTCTTAAGGTATACTTTTACAACTTGCTAGAAGAGAGCATCATGTGGTCCTTGTGTTTCCATTTAAGAGCCTAATTGGAATAAGTTAATCGATACCCAAGTCGAATAAGTAAATTTTGCTAAAGAAAATCTAAATCCTTGTTTTGATGTCTCCTAAAACTTTATGATTTAGAAGAAGAGAAAGAGAGTCTCTTTCATGTATTAAGTGCATGGATGTTAGATGAATTTAGAAGAAATATCACTTTCATTAGTTAATTGCTTGATCTTTAAGTAATTTCAGAGCTCCTTGTCTAGCATGTCACATCTCCTTCTTGAGTATGGAGACAGTTTCTAGACTCCAAATGGAGTAATTTAACACATGTAGATTTCATTTAAACATTTTTAAAGGTAATTATCTAAACTATCTCGTACAATATTGGATCATACACGTACAAATTTATCAGTTTAAGAAAACATCTTCTAAAATTTGTCTAAGGCTTCTACATTAATCTTAGATTATTCTTGAGTTGAAATCTTGAATTTAAACTTTACTCAATTAAGTATTTCTAGGGTTTTGTCCTATGCAATTAAAGTTTCCGGGTCCTATAGGTCAAATTAGGATTTTAGTATTCATAGACTCACAATTTCCTAACTAGAATGTCAGAATAATCCAAATATTTAATTGAGGTCTAGATTCTTCGTTATTGATCTATTTTTGATCCAATCACATATTTTGTAACCTTAGTGATTCATCTTTAAACTATCATTTTATAACCAATAGGTTCTAAAAATTAATCGTCTTCTATTACACTTGAAATCTAAGACTAACTATCATTACTTACGGAGTTATCGACTTACGTTATGGAATTTTATATTTTATTGTTTGGGAATTATTTATCCAAATTATTAATGATAGTAAATTTTCTAATGCTACTTTAAGGTTCAAAAAACTAGACACATCTTGATAACCATTGTAATATACAAATAAATAAATTATAAAGAAAGGCAAAGGTATCATATGACATAAAATAAGAGACTTTATGGTCCACTTAATGTAATTAAATGTTTTGTTTGTTGGAAAAGATGTTATTAAAGATAAATAAACGTTATTATAGATGAAGGGACGTTATTAAAATTAAAGTGAAGAGATGTTATTAAAGATGGAGATATGTTATTAAAGATAAAAAGGCGTTATTAAAAATAAACAGTTATTCATTGTCTTGTATATAAACTAGGATTTCTCCTTCTCCAAAATCATTCCTAAACCTAGAAATCTTCTCCATTCTTATTCTTAGCATCCATAGGAGTTTGAGAATCCAAATCAAGGTGAGTGGATCTCTTCTCTACCTTTAGATTTCAAAAGAAAACTATCAAATTCTTAGAGTTTCTAATTGGATTTGAAAGAGAAATTGAAGAAAAACCCTATCTTACTTGAAGATCTGGATCTTGGTGATCAAAGAGGATTAAAGATCACATTTTTAGGTAAGTTTGTATATTCTTAATCCTTATGATAATAATAGACATGAATTTTATTGAGTTTTGGTCTAATTTTATTAAATGGATTCTAGGGTTTGGAAAGATCTATTGAGGAGATTTGTTGTTCTGGAGGACCTTTGTATTTCAATCAAGGAGAAAGGTGTATGTTTCTATTTTTGTTGAGATTAGGGTTTTAGATGATAGATGAGATTAAGATTATATGATGGTGAATATTATTGAAGTTGTTTCTGTTCATATTATTAGGTTTTGGTGAATTAGAGTTGTGTTATAAAGGAGATTTGGTAATTTAGAGTCCTATTCTTTGGAAATTGATTCATGTACGACCTTACCTTGTTTGATGTATGTGCTTGTAAGTTTAGAATTGCTTGTTGTATGTGTTGTAAGGTCAAAATATCAAATCAATCTAATTTTATCTAGCTTATTAATTTGTTTTATTGCTTGTGATTGGCTACGGTTAGTAAAGACCATGCAAAGTATGATACTAATGCTAGCAACATGATGATCTACATGTGAAGGTATCTCGAGTGGACCTGTGTATAGAAATAATTCTGGTAGATTAGGTTTTGGCAATATGGCCGTAGGTGTGTAGGAGATTCCCAACACCAATATATATATAATTATTTATTTTTCTATATGTTTGTTTTTATGGAGTCATGAGTTACTCCAGATTTGGAACTAGATGCATAGGTTCCGAATTATGTTGTTTGTTGATAAATCACAAGATAATAAATGGTGTTTGTTGCATTAAAAATAGTTGCACGTGATTATATATGCTATGTGTGCATATGTATATTTATGTGGTTCGGTGAACTAGGCTTTTTACTCATTCCTTTTATTTTTTAGGAACAGGAGAAGATTAAGTGATTTATGATCTATCAGGATATGATATCTTTGTAGATGATGGGGAAGAGGATAGTGGGTTTGATTTGCCAGCTGACTCCTAGAGATACATTGGTTTAAGGATAGTGTTGGAAGATCAAAATAATGTTTTATATGTTTTATCAGTTTAAGAATGTTTTAAGATTTTTGTTTTCTTTTATGTTATAAAATTTCGTTATTGTTGGCTTTGGTTCATACCAACAAGATTTTCCTTTTAAGGAGTTTATTTTTCATGAGATATCTTAACCAGATACCCTATATGAGAATATTGGAGATTTATATTTTGTTCATTTGTGATTTAGCGTTTTAGAGCCTTGGTGTGTTCTTATGAAAGAAGGACACATGGCGGGTTGTAATGCCTCTAGATTAGGGCATTACAGCTTATTTGGTATTAGAGCAATAGGTTTTATTCTTATTAGATATAGGTTACGAACTCCTTAGGATGGTGAGCAATGATAAGAGGGGTAATACATAGTTAGGTTTTGATCCTATCTAGATTAGTATTGCTTTTATCTAGTAGTTATAGATATAGTGTTTTGATCTTTAAAGTTGGATTTAACTTTATATCTCATGATATGTGTTGACCTTTGTTAGAATGCGTCCAAGAAGAAGAGTACCCGAAGTTGGTTCCTTCAAAGATGGTAAAGAGGAAGAGAATATAGGGCAGCTACAGGTTAATCAACCGCCCCAAAATCAAGATTTACTACCACCACCGCCTCTACCTGTAGGTCAATAGGTACCAGTGGATCTTGCACAGCTCATGGAAGCTATGAATACTCTTTTGGGAGTGGTTATCAATAGAATATGAGATAGGAGACTTAAAGAAACAATGGGAATAGTGGAAATGGAGCCAGACAAGTTGATGTAGTGAGTTTATGTAAATTTGTGGATTTAGTGTATAAGTTTGAACTAATGCCTTGGAGGCCACTTGAGGCACAGCTATGGGTGGAAGAGGTTAAGAAGATCTTTGCTACCCTAGACATTCTTGAAAATAAGAAGGTAGAGTATATCCCCTATTTTTCTCATTGGGAGAGAAAATAATTTGCGGTTAAGCACCAAGAAGCATATAGCTAGAGTAATCACCTTGGACAATTCCATTAGTGGAGATTGAATTTTAGAGATTTAATTTTCAAATATAGTAAGAACTGTGGCATATGTGATATAAAGACTATGAAGGAAAATAAAGTTAGTATAGATTTTGAATAGAAAATTTGGTTTTGAGGTAAAAAGATGGATAACTCGAGTAGAATAGAAGGATTTAGTGACATAATTAAGATGCATGAGAATTTAGATATAATATGGTAGTGTAAAATGTGATTGGTGGCTTAATGGACATAAATCTTTAGACAGTAAAATGAGAAGAATCATTATTGAAAAATAGATGAAAAGAATTTGAGAATGACTAATATAGATAAGAGAATCATTAAATCATATGAAAGGAATGAAGGTTCATGTGGACTAATAATTATAAAAAAGCGATGTGAATTTGGTGAACAGGTTTATTACATGGTTAGAACATGAGATTCAGCATCATGTGAATTTGATGGATTTGATCAATTATTTAGCTTTGGTCAATAAGGCAAAGACATTGAGCAAGGCTTGAATGTGATAAAAGGTCGTGAGACATAGAGAGTCAAGTCTTTTTGGGTAAGCACCAGTATCAAAGTGAGACACAGATAATCGATGGATTAATATAATCAAGTTTTGATGCAAGTTTTCATACATCTTTGAGTCGTTTGCGTATGTTTGAATGCTTTCTTGTAAATACACTTTGAGAAATGAAACCATGAGGATGTAGAGATAGAAGGAAAACATCTATCTGTAGATCTTATAGCTTTGGACATGATAGAATTTGATGTAATTTTGAGAGTACACTAGTTGGTAAAGTATTATACTGTGATTGATTGTCATAATCTAGTAGTGGAGTTTAGTCTGCCAGATGGGGATCTTTTTGTATACAATCTTGAAGTACATAGTAGTAACTATAAAGATAGTGGAGAAGAATCTAATTACTAAATTGAAGGTTATTGTAAAGGTGGAGAAATTTCTCATGCTGAAGTTAAAGGCGTATTTAATGAGAATTACAGTAAAGTTCGAGATAATATATATCGGTATGATGATGAAGGGTTAGAAAATATGACCAATGAAATAAGAGAAAGATAAATAATGCTATTGAGATAAGATGACATAATTAAGGAACTGGGCAAATTAAAGTTTAAGAGTAAAAAGATGAATGACTGAAGTTGACCAGAAGGAACTAGTGGTGTAATCAAGAGGCATGAAATCCTCATAGATGATTGACAAATGGTTGTTAGCCTGACAGATATAGTATTAAAGACATGAAGATACTTGAAAAAGATCATGCTAAAGAATAGATGAAAAGTATTGAGATAAACCAGCATAAATTAAAGAATAGTTAGATCCTATAAAGATGCGAATATGCATGTGGAATAGCCATTGCAAGAAGAAAATATGATCTTAGTGAGTTGTAAGATATGAGAAATCTATAAATGATGAACAATGATGACATCTACACTAATCTATGATGATGAACTTTAGGATGATTCTTAAGAAAATCTATATGAAGATATAAATCATTATGTAAAGTGGCCATACAAGTTTTGGAAGACAATTGGAATAGCACAATGGATAAATAAAAGTTGTGGATTATCTATGGTGTTTAACCATGGTGATAAAACTATATTAAACTAGCAATAATGTAAATGTTAACATCACATGATATAATAGACCAACGTGAGGTTTGATCTTTAGAGTTAGGAATGAAAAATGTTAAGTTCCATAATTTGAGCTTTCTAGTTGTTAATTGAAGAATTATAAAGTGAATATGTTATAGGTAAGATTTTATGGAAATGGTGATAATCAAAGGTAAGGTATAATAATCAAATAGTGTTAATGAGTTGGATTGATATGTCTAAAGTACATCATATATTTGGTTAAAAAAAAGTACATCATATAATTGTTTGGAGGATGTAATGATTGATAAGCTAAAGATATAAAGTACATAATCAAAGAAGATCTTTTGTTTAGAAGTAAATTCAATAGATATAGAGAAATACTACATTCAAGTGAAGAAATATCACTTACTGTTGAGGCAATAAATGGATTTGTATGGTGAAAAATTTGAAGACAAAGTGCATTAGTAAACTAAATATCAAAGAAATATCGAAATTTTAGGATTAATGATGTCAAAGGAAGAGTTAGAAGTCATCCTGTGATTTTAAAGGTTTACTTAATGACACAAGTATTAATTTTAATCCTCGTGTATATTAACAAAAAAACATAAGAAAATATATTTGAGATTAAGAAAGCATATTGGAAGTAGTATGGTTAGTTAATGTGTAAGCCCTAATTTTTGGGTAATTTCAAGCTTACACCCTAAACCGGAAAGTCAATCGGAAACCTTAAGTAAACAAATCCCTAGGAAACCCTAGCAGTTTAGATCCGGTAACCCCGTGTTCTTAAACCAAGAAGTCGAAATATGAGTGAAGAGTGTAGATTGATTCGTAATAACGTTAGGATGCTTTAATATATCATATTAGTGAATTTTTGACCTATTTCGAACCCGATTGGATACAGACTTTGAAAAGCGTGTCTTGGAGTCGAGATACTAAAATATGTTATTAGTACCATTAAACTCGTAATTTTATAAGATTTCCAAATATATCAGTTATATAATTTTTCGGTTTATAAAAGTTACAGTTATAACCTTTTATCGTATTTTTATTACTATCAATAATTTAATTATCTAATCTACTTTTTGATTTATAATCACACTATTCACAAGTACAACCAATCATACCCTATTATTACATCATTACAATCTATTCTTACAATATTACATCATTTTCTTTACATTTACTTTTCCAATACATTTTATTACATAAATTACTTTTAAATTTGAATTTATTACACAAAAAAAATATCAAACATCTCTCTCTCTCCCTTTATCAAACCGGTGCCCCTCTCTCTTTTTCTCCTTCAATTTGTTTTATTTTCTTCAATTTATTGAACACACAAACCCTAATCCACTTTTCTATAAATACCCCTTTATGCCAACTTCATTCCACTTTCTCACTTTTAACAAAAAAAAGCTCTTGCAATCTTTTTTTTCTCTCCTTTCCTCCTCTCCTCATCTTGCCATGACACACACGCTCTCACAATTTTTTTTCTCTTCAAGTTTATCTAGCTCCACACATCTAATAGGTAATAGATCTACCATTTACCCCAATAAAACATATAATGGCAAGATCCTGTATGTGTGATTCCACTCAAAATCCCTATGAGCTTTATGCTAGGGATGTAGAAACACTTAAACTTGAGATTCTTGATATCACAATGTTGTAGATCTTGTTATTTAAGTTATTTTTCTATTATTTTTCTTTATTATTGTTCTATGTTATTATTAATGATGTATAGTGCATGTATTCATCATTTAACCTTATCTACATAATGATCATATCGAGTGTGACAGACTGTCGCGTGTAGGATATCCTTTGGGGCGTGACATAATGAGTGTTTTGGGATTAGATGAATGATATACGAGTGATGTAAATTATTTTGATTTGGAACAATAGGGGTAAAAACTGAGTTGAGTCAATAGAAATATAAATGACTCAATGACATTTGAAGCTCCAAGTTAATGTAAAGTTTGACCTTTGGAATTTAAATTAAAAATTATAGTTGTAATATTTTCGGCTTTCTAAACATTGCTTGAGGAATTGAATTGGAGATTTAATGTAACATGGATTTTTCAATAGAAAAATGTTAATAAAAAGAGGCAAGATTTAATGATGGATATTGTTAATAAGTTTATTTTATATTCAAGAGATGTGTCATATAGTAGTGGAAGAAGTGAATTTAATATGAGTAATGAAAGTTAAGAGTTAACGAGACGATAAGGGAATTATATTCAAGTTAGAAGATATAATCATGAAAATGGGTCAATATGGTGTAAAGAATAAAAAATAAGCAGAAAACTAAATAAGTGACAAAGAACGGATGGACACATGGATAAAATGAGATAGTGATTTAGGTAAATTTTAAGGATGAAAGTTTCTTTAAGGGAAGGTGAGATATAATATACAAATAAATAAATTATAAAGCAGGGCAAAGGTATAATATGACATAAAAATGAGGGCTTTATGGTCTACCTTAATGTATAATTAAATGTTATGTCTTTTGGCAAAGACGTTATTAAAGAGAAAGAGACATTATTGAAGATGAAGGGACGTTATTAAAATTAAAGATGAAGAAACGTTATTAAAGATGAAGATATATTATTAAAGATAAAGAGGCGTTACTAAAGATAAACAATTATTGTAAACCCCTCAATTTCTAGGATAAAGTTGGAATAAACCTTAACCCTAGTTAAACAGAAGCTTCAAAAGTAAACTATGATCAAGATAATCTAGCAGTTTCAACTCAGGCAATCCCATGCTCGGAAACTGAGAACAATAGAAATAAGTTAATGGTGGATTATAGTTTGGAATAATATAAGATAGCTTAAAAAGATCAGATTTGTCAAAATTCGATTCGTTTTGAACCTGAATGGAATCAATTCTTGAAAAACATACCGCGATGCCTGAAATAGTAAAAATATTTTGATAACACCAAAAAACTCGTAATTATACAAGGATTTCAAAAATATCAGTTTCGTAATTTTTTGATAACTAAAAATATTAGATATAGCTCATTTACGCGTATTTTTATTACTATCGGTATTTTATTTGTCTAGTCCACTATTCATAGTACTATTTCTACTATTCATTATTATTTCACTATCTCTATTTTTTTTTTTTTTTTTTACTGCCTATTCTTACATTCTACTATACCTATCTCTTACAATTTACCTTTCACATACAACTTCATTCACATCACTCTTTACACATTATTACTTTTCATTACAAAAATTACAAAATAAATCAACTCTCTCCCTTCCCCATGCAATGTACCGCTGCCCCCCTCTCTCTCTTCTCTAATATTTATTCTTTTTCAATTTATTTTATTACATATAATTTTCACTCTAATATGCTATAAATACCACCTCTCCCTCTACTTCTTTCATGCTTCTCATTTTCTTACCAAAACTCTACCAAATTATCTCTCCAAATTTCTCTTTTAAACTCTTTTTCTCTCCTCAAACTGCTACCCACATATTCTTACAACCATCACTTTCTTTCTTCATCAAATATACACCTTTAGGTAAAAAGTTTCCTACATTTATTTTTCCCATGTCATGTAACTTAGCATGACCATGGTGTTGTTTCTTAAAGCTTATGTGAGGTATGGAAGCAACAACATGTTCATGTTTTATTCTTGCACATACCAAGAATCCCCATTATGCTATTTTGTTATATTATGTTTATGTTGATATTATTATTATTATGCCCTTAATCTAATTATATATATATATATTATTATGTATATGTATATTATATTTCTTAGAACATAAATTGCTCGCTAACTTCTCTAATATGCTCTTTATTATTATTGTTCTTATTATTACGATTTTCTTTTCTTTTCTTTTTGGGATTAGTCTGTTCTTAGTCTTGGGAAGCCTTGATGAACTTAAGGTTCCTAACACTTGGTCAGGATACCTTGATGAAGCTAACGTTCCTAATACTTGACCTTATTATCTTGCTTATTATTGCTTCTTATATCTTTCCCACACTCTTATGTGATATTCTAGTCTTTTTTCATAATTACATAATCATATGCATACATCATCATAATGATATTATCTTAGCAAAAATAAAGAAGAATTTTCTTTAATAAAGGAAAATGGAACCAAACTCTTTATATAACTTTGTCACTAAATAAAGTTTTTGTCATAAAAAAAACATAGGAAAATTATTTTAATAACTTCTTTTCAAATGAGTTTGATATGCAAATTTTTTATAAGGATGATTTTATCAAAGAAATTAACTAAGGAAATAAACACTCTCTTTTTATGATAAGTAACATGAAGTTTATTAAATTTATATTAATAATTCTTTGATATACAAATTTTTCATAAAAGCTTAATTATAGGATTTTCATTAACTCCATAATAAAGAGCAAGAATGAGACTAGTTTTCAAAGTGAAGATAAAAATCAACTCAATAGTAATATAAATCCACTTAGAGAAATAAAAGTTTGCCAACTATTTAAGAAAGTAAGTTTCAAAATGACAACTCATTTTTAAAGAAATAGAATAATATAAACATGATAAACTCAAAAATATTAAATATTATCAACAACTTAAGAAAATGTTGAAAGTGTTTCCTTCCAACTAAAAGTTGGTAGAAGACTTAAAAGACCAAGTTTTTAAAAATAAAAATTTATCTTTAAAGAAGTTAGGAAATAAAAATATAAGAGGAAAACACTTATTTATAATTTTCAATCAAAACCCTTCGCAAGGAAAAATATATGTAATACAACTCAAATTATTAGAAACTATCAACAACTTAGGGAACTTTTGGGAAAATTCTGTAGGTATCCTAAAAGACTAAAGTTAAGAAACAAAATTAATTTATCTTAGAAAAGATATTAGAAAATAAAATTTATAAGAAATATTCATTTATAATAACCCACGAATTTGTAGTGTTCTTTCAAACCACTTAAAGAGGAGATTGTTAAAAGTTCAAGTTTTCAACACCTTAAAACAAGTTGTTTTATGAAAAATAATTGTTGAGACAACATCAATAAAATTTTGCATACAATATGAGTATATATATATATACACACACATCCAAAGGATTTTTTTAATAATATAAATATTTATACTTTTACTAAAGAATTTTTGGATAAAGAGAAGTTTGGAAAATCATATTTTAAAAAGTGGGAATTTCGTCAATGTTCTATCCCTTTTGTTTTGGGACCAAAACGAGTCATTTTGATAAAAATAACCTTAGAAATAGATATATCTTTCCGAGTAGGTAGAAAAGCATGTAAAACTCTGAGTTAAAATAAGCAAGTCATGGCCATTTTAAAATGGAATTTCCTTCTATCAGAATTTTAACACAAATACTATAATAGAGTTGGAAAAGTTCAAGTAGAACTTCCACGAAATACTCATTCCGAGTATTTTTTTTCGTTTAGGTAACGAAACTTTGGAGGATTCGTATTTAGAGGACTATTATAAGTAAAGAATTTTAGCAAAGATGGCCGAGTAAGTTTATCTCCTACCTTTACGTACTTGTTTGTGTTTGTAACTAGAGGCACTAGAAGTAGGAAAAAGACGAAAAAGGAATATGCATGATAATCTTAGTTGAAAGTATACTAAACATATTGATACATGAATTGTTGTTAATTAAATTGTGTTTTACTATCATAATGGAATGTCTGCAAATTCTATGATTACCTTTCAATTACCATAATCACATATTACAAGTTATATTAATTGATGTATGCATATCACGTAGTTAGTCTCATTTCATTAGCTATAATGCTTGATGAGACAAGAGTATAGTAGTAAAGTTTGTGGGAATCCGCAAATCTGTAAAGATGGGCAAATAGGAACCTAAAAGAACTATTTAAGGATGGGAGAATAGGAGCTTGAAAGAACTATTTCAGGATGGAGCAAGTAGGAGCCCGAAACAAACTACATCATCTTATTTCGAAGATGAGTTTTAAAGAGCCTGAAATACCTAACCTCGGATGGAGGGGTAAGTCCATTCAAACATATGATTTTCAGTAGATCATATGCATTGCTTACTCACTTGCTTGATGCATTTTATATACTTGTTTAATAATTTGTTTCAATTTATTGATACGAGTATGCTAATCTGGGAATATTCTCACTAAGCTAGTTGAACTTACACCCTAATAGACTTTTGTTAACACAGGACTGATATCTCTTTTGTCGATGACTCCATATATCCGGATGAAATTATGTTTTAGGAAGCTTTTGGGGGAAATCCTTTTGAAGATCTTATAATAGATTTCCTTTAGAATCTTTTGGTTATAGTATTGTTTCTTTATGTGAAAGACCAAGTTGATATTTTGTTCTTTGGAGATTTATCGAGAGAATACCCCTAAGATGATGTAAGAATCATATTACTATAATGTTGAAGTTAGATATTTATCTAGATTTCTTGTATGCTATATTTATTATCTCGAACTACATATACTACCGGTGCTTCCTATTGTTGTGATAGATGCCTTACATATGGTGTTAAAGCTTTCGCATACCATATGTGGCAGATTGCCACGTCTAGAGTACTCTTTGGGGCGTGATAGTTATTCATTATCTTATATATAAACTAGGCTTCCTCCTTTTCCAAAATCATTCCTAAACCTAGAAATCCTCTCCATTCTTGTTCTTAGCATCCATAGGAGATTGAGAATTCCAAATCAAGGTGAGTGGATCTCTTCTCTACCTTTAGATTTCAAAAGAAAACTATCAAATTCTTAGAGTTTCTAATTGGATTGAAGAAGAAATTGAAGAAAAACCCTATCTTGCTTGAAGATCCGAATTTTGGTGATCGAGAAGGATTAAAGATCACATTTTTAGGTATGTTTGTATATTCTTAATCCTTATGATAATACATAGATGAATTTTGTTGAGTTTGGTATGATTTTATTAAATGGATTCTTGGGTTTGGAAAGATCTATTGAGGAGATTTGTTGTTCTGGAGGACCTTTGTATTTCGATCAAGGAGAAAGGTGTGGATTTCTATTTTTTTTGAGATTAAGGTTTTAGATGATAGATGAGATTAAGATTATTTGATGGTAAATATTATTGAAGTTGTTTCTGTTCATATTATCAAGGTTTAGTGAATTAGAGTTGTGTTATAAAGGAGATTTGGTGATTTAGAGTCCTATTCTTTGGAAATTTATTCATGTATGACCTTACCTTGTTTGTTGTATGTGCTTGTAGGTTTAGAATTACTGGTTGTATGTGCTGCAGGGTTAGAATATCAAATCAATCTAATTTTATCTAGCTTATTAATTTGTTTTACTGCTTGTGATTGATTATGGTTAGTAAAGACCACGCAGTGTGTGATACTAACGCTGGCAACCTGATGATCTATGTGTGAGGGTGTCCCGAGAGGACTCGTGCATAGAATGGTTCTGGTAGTTTAGGTTTTGGCAGTATGGCCGTGGGTGTGTGGGAGATTCCCAACACCAATATATATATAATTATTTATTTTTCTATATGTTTATTTTTATGGAGTCATGAGTTACTCCAGATTTGAAGCTACATGCATATGGTTCTGAATTGTGTTGTTAGCCGACTAATCACAAGATAATAAATGGTGTTTGTCACATTAGAAATAGTTGCACGTGATTATATATGCTGTGTGTGCATATGCATTTATATGTGGTTTTGCGTACTGAGCTTTTTGCTTATTCCTTTCATTTTTCAGTAACATGAGAAGATCATGTGATTTATGATCTATCAGGATATGATATTTTTGTAGATGATGGGGAGGACAATAGTAGATTTGATTTACCAATTGACTCCAAGAGATGCGTTAGTTTAAGGAGAGTGTTGGAAGATCAAAATAAAGTTTTATGTGTTTTATCAGTTTAAGAATGTTTTAAGATTTTTGTTTTCTTTTATGTTATAGTTATTATTAGCTTTGGCTCATGCCAACAAAATCTGCTTTTTAAGGAGTTTGTTTTCATGAGATATCTTAAACAGATACCCTTTATGAGAATATTGGAGATTTATATTTTGTTTATTTGTGGTTTTGAATTTTATAGTCTTAACATTTTCTTATAAAGAGAAGGACACGTAGGGATTGTAATGTCTCTAGATTATGGAGTTACAACAATTATATCGTCATCTAGTACATGTAGATTTTACTTTCTAATTTCTAAATTTAAGGTAGAGAAATCTTGGGTTTATAGTTTATTATCAATCATCAATCGTCCAAGGTTGTGGAAGTTATATTTTATGTCTTGAAATTTTATTGGTAAGAATTCTAATCTCCTAACTATAATTAAATAGTTCACACTTTAATATTCTTTAAATCACGAAAAATTGAGACCATTTTTGCAACTCTTTCTCTAGATTCTTAAAAATTTTATGTTATATTTTTAGTAATTATCATATTCAGATTGTACAAAATTAGGGAGTTTACAATTACCATCTTTAATACCCCTTTAACTGTTTTAAAATTGTTAATGATGTGTTAATTTTTATGTATAAATCACTAACTCGTGGCAAGTCACCTTAAAATTTTTTTTCTTATTATTTTATACAAATTTGGAAATGATAAAATAAAATTGGTAAACTAAAATTAAAAAAATATATGTATTATCTTTTTTTTTTCCTTTTCTTCTTCGGCGACATATCTTTCTCAATTACCTTCTCTAGTAGACCTCTTATATTTATTTCTTTCTTTCCCAATCGAAAATCTAGAACCAATCAATAATAAAGCTCCGTTATAATACCTTTGACAACCAGAAATTAAGGAAAATTAGCCTTTAAAACCTAAATCATGACCATGACAACCTTGATCCATGAACCACGGTGACAGACAACACCCTCTAAGCTGTTGTTGTTGTTGTCTAGTTGGTTACAGTTGTTGCCTTACTTTATTGGTTTTGATCTGGATCTTTCTTTGAAACCTAAATCATTAATGGCAGCACCACAAGAATAGTGATAAGTCAACAAGATTCACTAAACCATTGAATATGACTTGACACCAACGACTTGTGAACTCTGTTGAACAATCCTTATCTTGATGGTCATCGACATCATAGAATCACAACTTCGATTAGATGCATACCAACAAAAAAAGCACCGGCAATACCCATTACACAAATCGATTAGCTAACTTTTTCCTTTAGCTTTGTTGTATAGACAACCAAGTCTTGATTGTTTCTTTTCTTTCTTTGATGGTGATTTCCATGAAACAAACTTCCTCCTTTGAGATTTGAATCAAAATTTTTTTTTTTTTAAGTTCAAAGATGAAAAGAATTGAAAATCATCAAAAACTTCGGACTCTAAACTAAGAAATCATAAAGAAAGCCTCTCCTTGTTCTTTGTTTTTCCTTTTTATTTTGTTTTTGGGAACTTGGTTCATCTAGCCATGGATTTCATTGATGAGTGGTTGTGGTTTGGTTGGATTGCTTAGGGAGTTGTAACGTCTATAATAATATATTTTCCATTTTATTTTTTATAATGTCTTTTTATGTTTTAAAATTTTTATTCCTCTAATAAAATTATCTTGACAAATAGCTATTTTGTCATGACAGATGGCACAGACTAATTGGATATGTGCGTCATATCACGAATGGTGATGGACAAAAACTTATTAAGTATTAAAATTAAAAATGGAGCTCCACATGAGGTACTAGATTAGTTAATTTTAACTATAAGTAGTTAATTGAATATTTAGTAAAATTTCAAGTAGCGATCGTGACATTATTCTTTTTATGAAAGAATTATATAACTCGTATTAATGTAAATTTATTTTGTAGGACATGAACTGTAAATTGCAATTTAATCTAAAATGTAACAAAACCAAATTAACAACTGTTGACACAATGAAAAAAAAAAAAAAAAGCTAAAACAATGACTGTACGCATAAGCATTTTTGTGACGCCATATCAATCCATGCAAATTCGTACGCATAAGCATAGAAACCGAAGCAACCCCTACATTCTCCACTGATTTTTGGAAAAAAAAAAAAGAAATAATAATAATAATAATAAATAACAATATGACATCCTCACTTTACCACATATAGTAACACAATACAAAGTCGCATGTTATTTTGGGTTTCCCAATTTTTTTTTTTTTTTGTAGATATGGGACTTTCTCAATTTCCTAGTGTGACTAATGGGTTGCTACCTTCCTTAGTTATGAGCACGGTATTCTCGGTGGCTTAAGCCAAGAGTTACTTAAGGCTGGCGATTCAGGTTGTCGGTGGTGTTAGTGTTAGTGTTCCAGATATGGAGGAAGAAGAGTTGAGTCTTGGGTTCGGTTCAAGAAAAATTGATAGGGAGACAATGGTTTTGGTTAGCCAATTCAAGGATTTAGGTGACATTGATATTGATGGTGATGGTTGGAGTGTGAAGGAGTGCTGTGTGTGTTATTGGGATCAAAGCAGCACAGCGGAAGTAATAAATAGATGCAAGACAAATAACTGATAAATAAAAATACGAGCAAAGCAAGTAAAGCAAAATAAATGGCACTAGAATATTTAACGTGGTTCACCCTTTGTATAGGCTACGTCCACGGGACCAACTCAGAAAAATTTCTTCCACTATAAAATAGTAGGTTTACAAGAGAGATACTTCTCTAGAAAAATATTCTAGAGATACAATACAAATATTTGAGATAAACCCAAAATAGTGGCACACAAGTGTTTCCCAAATACCCCAAAATATTCCTTACTATTTTGTCACTCACTATAAAAATTATCTCTCTCTAAACAAATTTTCTTCAAAGCAAAAACCTTTGCTTTGGCATATAATGGACACACACACACACATACAAAATTTACGTTGGGAGAGATTTGCAAATGGAACACACAGACATGCTGGTAATGAGCATCAAATGCCTATATATATATTAGGCAATATTTTCCTTGCCTTCAACGTTGGTCAAAGTCGGTTTTAACTGACTTCAGTTTTCAGCCGAAATGAATTCGGTAGACAGCTCATTATCTACTACATTTTGCTTTGTTTTCATGTTAAACACAGCTAAAAATTTCATGGCTAGCTTGTACATTTCCCAGATAAAGTCGGCTGAATGTTTCATGCCAGCTTGAGAAAATTTCAAGAGAATTCTTGAATTCTCTTTAGTGTTTCACGTAGTTAATTTGGCTACGTTATTCCCATTTCCTTTTTTTTTATTTAATAATAATAATAATAATACTCCATGTAAGAGGGATCCATCAATTCTCCCCCTTTCGATTCATGGAGGACTCCACCAATCTTGTTGCTAATCGACAGTATTCAAATTTATCCCTTGGAAGAATCTTTGTCAACATATCTGATCCATTTTCATCAGTATGGATCTTTTCAAGCTGTAATAGCTTCTTCTCCAATACATCCCTAATCCAATGATATCTTACATCAATATGTTTTGATCTGGAATGAAAGGAGGAATTCTTCCCAAGGTGGATTGCACTCTGACTGTCACAAAATAGCTCATACTTCTCCTGGTGGAAACCAAGTTCATTTAAGAACTTTTTCATCCATAGCAACTCTTTACAAGCTTCGGTTGCTACAATAAACTTAGCTTCAGTTGTTGAAAGAGCAACACATTTTTGTAATCTTGACTGCCATGACACAGCTCCTCCTGCAAATGAAATCAAGTATCCTGATATAGACTTTTTGAGTCAACATCACTAGCCATATCTGCATCTGTGTAGCCAACCAATACAGGTTTTTCATCTCTAAAACACAAGCACATTTTGGAGGTACCACGAAGATATCTAAGAATCCATTTCACTGCAGCCTAATGTTCCTTTCTGGGATTTGAAAGGAACCGGCTCACTACTCCAACTGAGTAAGCAATATCTGGCCATGTACATACCATGGCATACATCAAACTTCCAACTGCTGAAGCATATGGAACCCTGTTCATCTCCTTCTTCTCTTTCTCAGTAGAAGGGCACTGCTTGGAACTCAATCTAAAGTGATTAGCAGGAGGACAACTAACCGCTTTAGCTTTGTCCATATTAAACCTTTGAAGTACTTTCTCAATGTACTTCTGTTGTGACAACCACAATTTTTTGGCCTTCCTGTCTCTGGTTATCTTCATGCCAAGAATCTGTCTTGTTGGCCTTAAGTCTTTCATAGCAAAAGACTTGCTCAACTGCTTCTTTAAGCTGTTGATCCTGGAAATATTCTGGCCAACAATCAACATATCATCTACATAGAGCAATAGAATAATGAAATCATCATCAGAGAATTTCTGCACAAACACACAGTAATCTGAAGTAGTCTTTCTATAGCCTTGCTCCCCCATAACTGACTCAAACTTCTTATACCACTGTCTTGGTGCCTGTTTTAAGCCATACAGGCTTTTCTTTAACTTACAAACATAGTCCTCTTTACCTTTTACCAAGAAACCCTCTGGCTGCTTCACGAATATCTCTTCCTCTGAATCACCATGAAGGAAGGCAGCCTTCACATCCATTTGCTCGATTTCCAAGTCGAGACTTGCTGCTAACCCTAGCACTGTTCGAACGGATGTCATTTTCACCACTGGTGAAAATATCTCATCAAAGTCAATCCCTTTCCTTTGGCTAAATCCTTTAACAACTAATCTGGCTTTGAATCGTGGTTGAGAACTGTGTTCATCATGCTTTATCTTAAACATCTACTTGTTTTTCAAAGCCCTCTTACCTTTTGGTAACTTCACTAGCTCAAAAGTTTCATTTTCATGCAAGGATCTCATCTCATCTTGCATGACCTCAATCCATTTCTTTTTGTGTTCATCATCCATTGCCTCTTTAAAGTCTTTTGGTTCTCCCCCATCAATCAGTAACACATACTGATCTGTAGGATATCTAGTAGAGGGTTGTCGAACTCTAGTAGATCTTCTCAATTCTGGAGAACCCATTGGAGTTGATGGTTGATCATGAACACTATCATCATTAGAATCATCTAATGGAAACTCATGGGGAGCATCTGCATCACCTGTCTCAAGCTGGTCATTCTGTACTTCATCTCTAACCTCTCTTGGCACCATTATTCGAGGTATTATCTCTAGGTCTGTTGTTGAACTGTTGCTAGACCTTGAAGCATTTTTAGTTTTCTCTATATCCTCAATGGTCTCATTTTCAATAAACACCGCATCACGACTTCTCAGAAGCTTCTTCTGAGCTGGATCATAAAACCTATAGCCAAACTGATCTTGACCATAGCCAATAAACACACACTATCGTGTCATAACATTAAGCTTTGACCTCTCATCCTTTGGAACATGCACAAAGGTTTTAAAACCAAACACCCGCAAATGATCATAGGAAACATCTTTTCCTAACCATACTCTCTCAGGAGTATCAAACTGCAGAGGGACACATGGTGAGAGGTTCAATACATGAACTGCTGTCAATATAGCCTCACCCCAAAACATCTTTGGTAACTTTGCATGTGAGAGTAAACATCTGACTCTCTCCATCAAAGTCTTGTTCATCCTCTCAGCTAAGCCATTTAACTGTGGTGTCTTTGGAGGTAGTGTACTCTCCACTATTGTCTATTCGAATGCACTTCAGCTTCTTGTCGGTTTGCCTCTCAACTAGAGACAAAAATTGCTTGAAGGCATCCAATACCTGATCTTTAGACTTCAAAAGGTACACCCACGTCTTTCTAGAATGATCGTCAATGAAAGTCACAAGATACTGAGCACTACCAAGTGACTCTGTCATTGGCCCACATAAGTTCGAGTGTACTAAATCTAGTACATTCTTCATTGTAGAAGGAAGGGAACTTTTGAAAGCAACCTGTTTTGCTTTCCTGCCAGACAATCAACATACTTCTTCAAATGAACTTGATCCAATCCAAGTAACACATTCTTTCTAGCCAAACGAGTCATACTTTTCTCACTCATATGACGTAGACGTTTGTGCCAAAGCTCAACTGTATTGTCATTCTCCATCGCATTCATAGCATCTTGGGAGAGCTTTGCTTTCATAAAATACAGTTTAGAGAATTGCTTCCCTCTAGCCACTACCAAAGAACCTTTAGTAAGCTTCCATTTGCCATCATAGAAGGTATTGCAGTAACCTTCATCATCCAGCCTACTAGTAGAAATCAGATTCAAACGCTTATCTAGAATATCCCTGACATCCTTCAGGACCAATTGTGTACCATTCTCTGTCTCTGAACAAACATCTTCTTTACTTGCAATTTTAGAAAAATTCTCATTTCCCATTCTTACCACGCCAAAATTACCTGGTGTATAAGATGAGAAGAATTCTCTTCGAGATGTAGCATGAATGGTAGCACCACTATCGATCACCCAGCTTGTCTCATGGACTGCAAGATTTACCCTATCATCATCATCATAGACAAGGTTAAACTCTTCAACAACATTCCCTCAATCATCATCATTGTTGTCATCTTTCCTCTATTCTTTGCCTTTGTTCTTCTTTTGATCTTGCTTGAACTTGCGGCAAAACTTCTTTATATGACCCTTTTTCTTACAGTAATGGCACTCAACATTGACATATTTATTTGACTTTCCTCTACTCTTGTCCTTGGTCCTTGGACCTCTGGATTGACTCCTCCCCCTGGATTCTGCAACAAAGACTTCTTCCTTTGATGAAGAAGACCCTTGTGTGCTTTGTCTCATTTCTTCATTTAAGACTCCACTTTTGACAAATTCCATATTTTCTATACCGTTTGGTGTAGAATTTGTAAGTGAAATCTTCAGAGTCTCCCAAGATTCAGGCAAGGAGACTAGAATTAAAAGAGCGAGTACCTCGTTGTCAAAATTTATGCCCATTCTTGACAATTGCTCCACAATCCCTTGAAAATCATTTAAATGATCTGCCATTGACGTACCTTCCCGATACTTCATCTGGAGCAACTTTATCAAGTAAAACAATTTGTTATTGCCGATTTTAGAAGCATACAACTCCTCTAATTTGTTCTATAGTGTTCTTGCATGAGTCTCATTTCAAATGTGATTATACACATTGTCTTCGACAAACTGTCGAATAAATCCACATACTTGCTCATGCTCAAACTCCCATTCCTCGTCTGTTTTGTCCTCGGGTTTAGTAGTACCAAACATTGACAAATGCATCTTTGTCACAAACAAAAGGTCCTTCGTCTTGCTTCTCCATATGTGATAATTTGTGCCATTTAAATTGATCATTTTGCTCGTCCTCGCCTCCATGAGTCAAATGAATGAATAATAATCTAACTTATTTTCTGATGTGGAGGATCCACAATTTAGTGGCAACCACAAAGCATACAATAAGTAGATATATTCACCCAAATATAGCTCTGATACCAGTTATTAAGATCAAAGCGGCACAGCGGAAGTAATAAATAGATGCGAGGCAGATAACTGATAAATAAAAATACGAGCAAAGCAAGTAAAACAAAATAAATGGCACCAGAATATTTAACGTGGTTCACCCTTTGTATAGGCTACGTTTACGGGACCAACTCCGAAAAATTTCTTCAACTATAAAATAGTAGGTTTACAAGAGAGATACTTCTCTAGAAAAATATTCTAGAGGTATAATACAAATATTTGAGATAAACCCAAAATAGTGGCACACAAGTGTTTCCCAAATACCCTAAAATATTCCTCACTATTTTGTCACTCACTATGAAAATTATCTCTCTCTAAACAAATTTTCTTCAAAGCAAAAACCTTTGCTTTGGCAAATAAAGGACACACACACACACAAAATTTACGTTGGGAGAGATTTGCAAATGGAACACACACACATGCTGGTAATGAGCATCAAATGCCTATATATATATAGGTAATATTTTCCTTGCCTTTAAGTTGGTCAAAGTCGGTTTAACCGACTTCAGTTTCCAGCCAAAATGAATTCGGTAGACAGCTCATTATCTAATGCATTTTGCTTTGTTTTCACATTAAACACAGCTAGAAATTTCATGGCCAGCTTGTACATTTCCCAGATAAAGTCTGCTGAATGTTTTATGCCGGCTTGAGAAAATTTCAAGAGAATTCTTGAATTCTCTTTAGCGTTCACGTAGCCAATTTGGCTACGCATTTCCTTTTTTTATTTAATAATAATAATACTCCATGTAAGAGGGATCCATCATGTGTTTGTGTGGGCTTGAAGATGATGATGAAGTAAGTGAGCTGATAAATTGCAAGCATTTTTTTCACAGGAGTTGTTTGGAGAAGTGGTTTGATAATGAGCATAGAACATGTCCTTTATGTCGTTCAATTCTATGACTCAAGAGTTTATCCTTTTTTTTTTTTTTTTTTACTTTCCTTTAGGGGGAAATGGTGTTTGTTCTGAGGTATTTTAGTCTTTTTTTATTTTAATTTTGGGCTCCCTTCTTCTATTTTTCTGTTTTTCATTTTTTACTTTGTGTTTTTTGAGCAGATAGTTTAGAAGCTTTATGTGACACTTACATCGGGTGTGAAACCAACAAGACACAAAATAGGAACGAATGAGAAACTGTTTGTTTACAGTTTCTATTGAGGCTTCAATTCGATCGACAAAAATCCAGTTTCAATTTGTATGGATTCTTGTCATGTATTGTTAAGATCAATGGTCTCCAATTCAATTTATTGGTTTTGATATGGATCTTTCTTTGAAACCTAAATCATTAATAGCAACACCACAAGAAGAGTGATGAGTCAACAAGATTCACTAAACCGATGAGTATGGCTTGACACCAACAACTTGTGAACTCTATTGAACAACCCATATCTTGATGGTCATCGACATCGGAGAACCACAACTTCAATTAGATGCATACCAACACAAAAAGCACCAGCAATACCCATTACACAAATCAATTAGCTAACTTTTTCCTTTAGCTTTGTTGTATAGACAACCAAGTCTTGATTGTTTCTTTTCTTTCTCTGATGGTGATTTCCATGAGACAAACTTCCTCCTTTGAGATGTTGAATCAATTTTTTTTTTAAGTTCAAAGATGAAAAGAATTGAAAATCATCAAAAATTTCGGACTCTAAACTAAGAAATCATAAAGAAAGCCTCTTCTTGTTCTTTGTTTTGCCTTTTTATTTTGTTTTTGGGAAGTTGGTTCATCTAGTCATGGATTTCATTGGTGAGTGGTTGTGGTTTGGTCGGATTGCTTAGGGAGTTGTAAAGTCTATAATAATATATTTTTCATTTTATTTTTTATAATATCTTTTTATGTTTTAAAATTTTTATTCCTTTAATAAAATCGTCTTGCCAAATAGCTATTTTGCCATGACACATGGCACAGACTAATTGGATATGTGCGTCATATCACGAATGGTGATGGACAAAAACTTATTAGGTATGAAAATTAAAAATGGAGCTCCACATGAGGTACTAGATTAGTTAATTTTAACTATAAATAGTTAATTGAATATTTAGTAAAATTTCAAGTAGCAATCGTGAAATTACCTTTTTTATGAAAGAATTATATAATTCGTATTGTTGTAAATTTATTTTGTAGGATATGAACCATAAATTGCAATTTAATCTAAAATGTAACAAACCAAATTAACAACCGCTGACACAATGAAAAAAAAAAAAAAGAATGCTAAAACAGTGACTGTACCCATAAGCATGATTGTGACGCCATATCAATCCATGCAAATTCGTACACATAAGCATAGAAACCGAAGCAACCCCTACATTCTCCATCGATTTTTGGAAAAACAAAAAAGAAATAATGATAATAATAATAATAATATAATAATAAGAACAAATTTAAGTTCCCACAACAAATAATTCCAAAAGTAAAAACGCGGTGTGCTATTGTCTATTGGCTTTCTCTACCTTAAATCCTTTTCATTGATGTTACATATTCTATTACTTCATGCAGATCAAGAACGATATGACATCCTCACTTTACCACATATAGTAACACAATACAAAGTTGCATGTTATTTTGGGTTTCTCAATTTCCTAGTGTGACTAATGGGTTGCTACCTTCCTTAGTTATGAGCACGGTATTCTCGGTGGCCGAAGCCAAGAGTTACTTAAGGCTGGTGATTCTGGTTGTTGGTGATGTTAGTGTTAGTGTTCCAGCTATGGAGGAAGAAGAGTTGAATCTTGGGTTCTGTTCAAGAAAAATTGATAGGGAGACAATGGTTTTGGTTACCTAATTCAAGGATTTGGGTGACATTGATATGGATGGTGATGGTTGGAGTGTGAAGGAGTGCTGTGTGTGTTTGTGTGGTTTGAAGATGATGAAGAAGTAAGTGAGCTGATAAATTGTAAGCATTTTTTTCATAGTAGTTATTTGGAGAAGTGGTTTGATAATGAGAATAGAGCATGTCCTTTATGTCGTTCTGTTCTATGACTCAAGAGTTTACTTTTTTTTTTTTAACTTTCCTTTAGGGGGAAATGGTGTTTGTTCCGAGGTATTTTCGAGTCTTTTTTTTTATTTTAATTTTAGGCTTTCGTCTCTATTTTTCTGTTTTTTTTTTTACTTTGTGTTTTTGGGCATATAGTTTAGAAGCTTTATGTGACACTTACATAAAGTGTGAAACCAACAAGACACAAAATAGGAACGAATGAGAAACCGTTTGTTTATAGTTTCTATTGAGGCTTCAATTCGATCAACAAAAATCCAGTTTCAATTTGTATGGATTCTTGTCATGTATTGTTAAGATCAATGGTCTCCAATTCGGAATTTTCAGTTTAAACTTTGAAAAAATTAATTCAAATTCGTTTACAGGTATATCAAGCTCTATTTTTTTTTTTTGTGATTACTATTAATATATTATATATATTATATCAATAGTTAAACGTAGAAAAATTTTAGGTGGGTGGTACAAGCAACATGGATATATACATGATGTGTAACTTCTAATTATTTTCTAACATATGGATAATATAGTGGGTAATTTTCAAAATAACAGCCATCCACATACCTACATGTTAGAAAATCATTAGGAGCTACATACCATGTGTATATTATACGTGGCAGATGATAGCCACGGAGTCTTTTATTGTTAAACTTAGTCTTGGAATTTAACCAAATAAGAGTTAAGCAGTAAAACAGGATAAAGCTGAAAATAAGGTATTTTCAAGATTGGATTAGGATGAATCAGATTGAACAAAATAGTCAATCGGTCTAATAGATACCGTATATTATGATTTATGACGAGTAATCACCTATAACTATAGATGTAGACCTCATGTGGAGAAGCGAACCATATAGATCAGGGTGGAGTATTCGGCTGGGTGTGAAGCCTGAAACCAATTGCATGGTTTTGCTTAGATTTTAAGGCCTACTATTACAGAGGGAAACACCTATATGTTTATTGCGACCAGTCCAACCATGATAAGACTCCAATTTTGAAAGGCCTATATTGCTATGTTAAAACAGTTTTGACAGCCTTTGATTAGATTGGGCTTGACCCGAGTTGCGTCTATACATTTGTTTCAGCCGGTCTATAATAATCTTTCTTTTTTATTCTTTTATTTTTTTTATTTTGAATTAATTTATGCAGTTTATTAAATAAAAATCTTAGTTCAATGAGGCCATGTTTAAAATCAAACAAATATATGGGAAAATAAATCTAATAAAAGATGATATTTAGATGTACGCTTCACATAATAATAATAATAATAATAAATAATATAATAATAATAATAATAATAATAATAATAAAAGGATAGAAACGTAAAGTGCACACATAGATTTACATAGAAAGCCCTTGATGGGAAGGAGAGAGAGAATTCACTATATGTTGAAAAAGGAGTATAAAAATATGTGTACAATTTGATCAAAACAATACTCATCATCAAAGAACCTTCAATCCACATTTATATGTAACGTTGGCAAAATTGCATATAAGACGGCTCAAAGGCTAGCAACCTTTATTTTAAGGCTTTGATTTCAAGGCTGGCAACTTACTATTTAAGGCTGGTGGCCTTGACTTTAAAGCTGGTAGCTTTGGTCTGTAGTAGATTCGGGTCACAAACTCCAACAATCTCCACCTTGATATAAATACAGGAGAAAAAACACAAACTCCAAACTTCAACATAAAAAAAAAAAAAAAAAAACATTCTCCACCTCTTCCATAAACCCCTAAAGGGGACAAATCCGCAACAAACACCAACCAAGTCTAGGCAATTGTAAACCTCGAAAATTTTTCACGCTAGTATACAACTTTAAAATAGAAAGTATGAACTCATTAGTAAACCTAGAATCCAATAAAAGCCTAAGAATAGATCCATAACTTGAATTTGGCCGGGTTAAGATCTAAAAACCAAATAAAGAACTTCTTTGACTTTAGTTGATACCAAAAATGAGATTTCGTATCTTGAACTGATAATTCAAGATATAATTAAAGGAAACCTAAATTTTCAAACCTCGAAACTTGTCATACAAATATTTAAATAGAAAAATATAAATATAGAGATTAAATGACTACTATTGAACTCAACAATGACTTGAGTACATGGGTTTAAACCCTAAATTCAAGATTTTTAGATAGTATTAAACACTACTAATAAGATTTCATAGTAGGTATCAAAACCGAAGATATATAGATAATTTAGCTTATATATCAAATGCAATATTGAGTAGTTAATCAACTACGCTTATAGATAGGAAACGATAACCTAAAGATAAACCGTTAAGATTATAAATACACAATAAAAATATAAACAAATATATAACTAAAGATCTAGACTCCAAATAAATATTTGAATTACACCATTATTCTAATTAGGGTTTTCTTAAGCTATTGGAGCCTAAAACAAAAATTAACCTAATAAGCTTTGGAAACCTTAATCGCGGGAGATAAAATTCTAAAAACAATTAATTGCGTAAATTTAAAACTTAAATTTGTATCGTTTGATAATATAAGCATTTTGTAGAATTCTATAAAAATATTTTTGTACAAAAACTCTCAAATAGTTACTAAATTGTACCCGATTAAAGTAATAAACTACCCGAAAATATAGATAAATATGATATAAATATTAGTCTATATATGTGTATATATATATATGCAAGATCGGTCCAAGTTGAGCAAAATGGAGGGTTTTGATTGTCTAGAAAGTTAGTAGCCGAAATTTGCTTGAAAATTGTCCAAATTGTGCACAATTTGTCAACAAATTCAACACACAAACAAATCAAATCTTGCCAACTCATCTCCCTCATTTATGATAGTAAAACAATTGATAAAATAGTGTGCAACTGTGGAGAATCTGATGCAAATTGTCGAAGGAAATGCTCCAACCGTTTTCTTCTTTTTCTCTTATATATATATATATATATATATATGTTTAAGCTTCATAATGGACAAGCAAACAAGCACAACTTCCTCTCAAAATTTCTAGATCAAAACAACTCCTGAGTAGTAACCAAAACGACCTAAAAACAGAAATCAAACCGCTCTAATCATCCCAGTTCGAATCAAAGGAAAAATAGCATGAAAAAACGTGCAAACTAAGAATAAGGTAAGTTGATATATTTCGGGTTGTTTTTTTTTTTTTAAACCAAGGATTGAAACTGACTTTTGATGATCATAGGATCATAACTAACACAAAAACAAGCTTCGAATTTCATTGGATTCGCTTGAGTAAGGTAATTTTTTAAAACCCTAGTTACACCTTGTTGATCTGAAAAACCATGAATAATGCTGTTGTTTTGATGTTTTAAGTTGATATAAATATAGTAAAACATTGTAGGAACTCATTGGAATTGATTCATGTGCCTTGGAACGTCGGAATTCGGCCAAAATTAGCTGAGCTCATCGAGGAAGACGAAGAACAGTACTTCCCCTAATGAGCACGGGAGGAATACGGGCGTGTTCTACCCCGTGTATCTCTCGGCTTTCACTATTTATAAAAAAATTTAAAATTGAAATAATTAAATTAAATAATGTAATAATTAATATTATAAATATTTTAAGTACTTTTATTACTTTTATTTATTTTTTATATATTATTAAGAGTATTATTATATGTTAGTAATGTAATATTAAAATTATTGAAAATTGAGTTTAAAATTAAAAAAAAATTATTTTCTGTATTAATAAATATATAATATTTAAGTAATATATATATATATATATATAATGAGATTATTGACATAAGTATGATGAATTAATAATATTAACATTATCAAGAAAGGATTATTAGTGATATAAATCACTATTATTAATTTAATTTAAGTCCATCAAATTTTACAACTATAGTTTTTAATATTTATAATATCATTAAAAATACTTAAATTAATAGATATTTCTGGATTTATAATTTTTTAAATATGGTTATATTTAATATTCATAATTAGAACCCAAAAGCTAAGTTTAAAGCAATTTTAGTAACATTACTACTAATACTAACTTTAATGATAAGGATTTGTGAATTAGTGTTGATTTAAATTATACGATGAATATTACAAGTATTATTATTGTGAAAAACATTATTATTATTATCATCAAACTCGTTTATTATTATTATCATTTACGTAATTATTATTATTACTAATATTATTGTTGTCACCGTAATTGTTATTATCATCATCATCATCGGCGGCCAAAAAGAAAATATTATTAATATTTCAAAAATAATTTTTAAATTTAGCAAATCTTTATGTTATTAAATTTATTGTCATTATGGATGTATTTAATTAGTTTTACAAGAAAAAGTTATAAGCTTAGTAATTACCAAGTAATTATTTAAATAGATACTTATAAATAAATGGACTACAATGGAAATTTAAATAGTCTAAATTTATTAATATAGCGATATCTTTACATTATGAGAAAATTATATCAAATAAATCGAAAGAAAATAGACAATTCTAAACAATAATAACTATGAAAGTGAACTAACTAAATTGTCAAATTCTCGAACACTCACTTATTAGATATAAGTATCAAACAAAGTCAAACCAAACAACTTCAAAATATATATAAACTAATACTTGATTTTTCATAAGATCTCCAAAGAACTAATTTAGTAATAGAACGAAAACCCAGCAACAAGATAAGACACTTAGGCACTCATAGGAGTTTAATCAATAGTTTATCTATCATTGATGAATATATTAATCATCTCAATAGGTGACTTGGGTACTCATGAGGATTTTCCCGACGACTGCTACGATTGATCGACATGAGCAGGTGAGTAACTTAGTCTTATTACATTGTATGTGCTTGTAACTTAGCGAACTTTAAATAAAAGATAATAACTTGAGTGTACCGTATGGGTTTATAGGAACTGTTTATTGTATTGATTGCTAAGTCACTCTAATAATAATGATAACAAAATTATGTATGACTACATCGTTTTTGTAGCATGATTGAATGTTTGTGTATTGCTTAATCGCCTTCAATTTAATTAAAAACTACTGGTACCATAATGGAAATTGTACATGCATTACATATTTGCATACAATAGCATTTGAGTAAGTGGTAGCCTACTACATGTTAGTATTTCGAATCTCTAGTAATGCTTGGTTTATTTAGGCAAGAAAGCTATTAATTAATTGTAAGATTACCTTTGTTCTGTTGATCAAGGAACTAAATGGTAAATGAAGGACGCCGCTTATGGTATTGCTTGGAAATGACTAACACTTAGTGGAGTTTCTAAGGCTAAACAGTGAAAGAATGTTAAGACACAATAAATTCAAAGAGATAATGAAATTGAGCATTGTTGTTTCCTGAAAGCTTAGTCTCTCCTAGGTAGGTAGGCCATAGATTGTGATCCTTCAACCTCGATGAGAGGGCATAAATTTTCATCCTATTTAGATTCCGAGTTATCCAAGTTTGTATTTGTGCATATGTTTGATTGATACATTTCATATGATTGTTAAATAACTTGTGTGTTATGTAGTAAGATCTGGTTATTCAGTAAGCTCGTGGTTTAAGCTCACACTCCAACAGTCCTTTTAGGTTCATATTGTGACCTTGGCTCATTACTACCAGGAGCATGGTTTCGGTAAGAATTTAGAAGCTGGAAGCCTAAGAAATAGTATAGGTTAAGATTATATTTCTATTTTAGTTAAAAGGATCTTGCATTAGATACTTTAGCTATGTATTTACAAGAGTTTATAGAAATGTTATGGTCTGTAATATTTTTATTATTCACAAACTTGGTATGATATTTATTTACTAATTTATGTTTTACATATATTTGTTCATCTAATCCAAACAACTAAAAGATCCTGTTTATTAAAAATATGTCATTCTCATAAGGTAAACTAGTAATAATATTCAAGTGTATCTTGTTTACTACTACTACTAGGATCCCCTGGAGGCGTGATAGTAATGCTAAAACTTGGCTATAGAAAGTTACTTAGTCATCATATCAGTTGGATTATCATGAGTGCTAATTTTGCTTATAGCAATTTCACCATGAGCAATGACATTACGCACAAAATGATACCTAACATCAATGTGCTTTGTTCTCTTTTGAAATATTGATCCTTTGTAAGGAAGACAGCACTTTGCTATCACAAGAGACTATAGTAGTCTTCAAGTCATCATTGAGTTCACCATATAAATCTTTCAACCAAATAGCTTCTTTACAAGCCTCATAATAGCCATATAATCTGCTTCAGTAATAGACAAGGCAATTATAGCTTGCAAAGTAGGTTTTCAACAAATAGTATAACCACCAAGAGTAAAGATATATCCTATGAAAGATCTTCTTTTATTCAAGTCTCTGGTGAAATCAGAATCAACATATCCAGTGACTCTATCTCTAGTTCTACGAAATTGTAAACAAATATCAGTAGTACCTATCAATTATCTGAAAATCCACTAAACTGTTTTCCAATGTTCCTTACCTGGATTTGCCATGTATCTACTAACTACACTAATTTCATATGACAAATCTAGACATATACAAACCATAGCATGCATAAGAGATCCCACTGCACTAGAATACAAAACTTGTGACATATAGTCAACATCTTCATCTGATTGTGGAGACAAGGTAGATGAGAGTTTGAAATAAGCTACTAAAGAAGTACTAACAGGTTGTTGAACCTACTAAGAACTTTTTCAATGTACCTCTTTTAAATTACGTATAATTTACGTGCTTTTCTTTCTCTGATAATCTCTATCCTAAGGATCTTCTTTGCCGGATCTAAGTCTTTCATCTTAAACTCTTTACTCAATTGAGCCTTATCTTTTCTAATCTCTCATCTATTCTTAGCTGTTATTAACATATCATTAATATATAAGAGCAAATACACTAATAACCCATCACTACACTCTTGAAATAAACACAGCTATCAAAATTGCTTCTCTTGAAATCATGAGTAGCATGAATGAGACAAACCTCTGTACTATGGCCTAGGTGATTGATTCAGGCCATAAAGAGACTTTTTCAACAAGCAAACATAGTCTTCTTTATCTAAGACTACAAAACCATCTGGTGTTGCATATAGATGTCTTCCTCAGTTCTCTATGTAGGAAAGCTTCTTTACATCTAATTGCTCGAGCTCCAAATCATGCATTGCCACGATACCAAGGAAGGCTCGTATCAAACTATGCATTTCAACTGGAGAAAATACATCTGTAAAGTCGACATCAAGAGCTTGTTTGTAGTCTTTTGTAACTAGTCTTGCTTTATATCTAGGTTCTTCAACTTCTAGTGTTCCTTCTTTCTTCTTGAACACCCACTTACAATGAACAGTCTTCTTACCCTTAAGAAGCTTCACTAAATTCTATGTATCATTTTCATGAAGTGATTCCATCTCCTCTTGCATAGCAATCATCCACTTACCAAAATCATCACAACAAACTGCCTCTGAGTTAGTAAAAGGCTCCATATTAAAATCAATGTCTTTATGCTATATTTAAAACATAAGCTATAAGATCAACCTCATCATCTCGCTTTAGAGGCCTAACAAGTCTCCTAGGTCTATCTTGGCAATGGAATATTGCAGCTGTGGTGGTGGTGGTGTAGAAACAGTACCACTCTGTAATTTTGGTCCAGGCTAAGAAATAAGCTTTGATGTAGAATTTGAATCAATCTCAACCTCCACCTGCATGCTTGATTTCTGCTAGACTTTATTAGATGTAGTGCTAGAAGATAAGTCATGAAAAATAACGGTTTCATAAAAAATAATGTCTCTATTAATTATGAATTTCTTCGATTTTAGACACCACAACTTATATCCCTTAGCACTAGACTTGTAACCAAGGAATATATACTTTACAAATCTAGGCTCTAGTTTTCCATTATTAACATGAGCATAGGCAGGACATAAAAAAACCTTCAATTCAGAATAATTAGCAGGAGCATCAGACCATACCTCTTGTGGAGTCTTTTTCTCTATAGTAGTTGATGGATACCTATTAATCAAAAAACATTTTTTAGAAGCTACTTCAACCCAAAATGACTTTGGTAGATGGGAATTTGAAAGCATACATCTAACTTTCTCTATAATAATTCTATTCATCCGTTTTGCTATATTGTTTTGTTGTGGAGTATCGAGAACTATCAAGTGCCTCACAATTCCTTCTAACTTGCATAGAATATTAAATTCATTAAAACAGAACTCTAAACCATTATCAGTGTGAAGACGTTTTACTTGCTTCCCTGTCTGTTTCTAAATCATTGTCTTCCAATCTCAAAATGTGTGTAATACATCATTCTTTTGTTTCAGAAAAAAAATATCTAAACTCTCTGGAGAAATCATCAATGATTGTTAGTATCTATGGTAATCCGACTAAAAGGCACTCTAGATGGCCCTTAAAGGTCAGAATGTATGTAATCAAGTGTGCTCTTTATGTCATGAGTATCTATGGTGAATCCGACTCTCTGTTGCTTCCCAAAAATAAAATATTCACAAAATTTCATTTTTCCGACACCTTGCCCATTAAGAAGTCCTTTTCTATTAGGTTTAGTCCTACCATTTTCACTCATATGTCCTAGGCACATGTGCCAAAGTCTAGTAACATCACCATCTTATAAGGAAAAAGAAGCAACGGCTCCATCACTTGTAACTATAAAACCCTGCAAAACATAAAAATTAGCATTTTTTTTTCCCTTTCATCACTACAAGGGAACCCTTAATGATTTTTAAAACTTCAACTTCACTAGTATACTTGTACCCTTTTAAATCAAGAGTACTCAAAGAAATCAATTTTCTTTTTAAATCAGGTACATGTCTCACATCACCAAGTGTCTTAACAATACCATCAAACATTTTAATTTTAATTATACCAATATGTGCAACATTGCAAGAAACATTATTTCCCATCAAAACAGCACCTTTAGAAATTGTTTTATATGTTGAAAACTAGTCTCGATTAGAACACATATGAAAAGTACAACCAGAATAAAAAATTCACTCCTCGCTTGTTTGAGGATCATCATCAAAAGCAAAAAGAAGTTCACAACCATTGTGGTCTTTAGCTACATTAGCTTGACCGAATTTTTCTAGTTGTTTTATGTTTTGATTTGCAACAACTTTCTTGTTATTATTCTACAATTTATAACACTCTAACTTGATGTGCCCTTTCTTCTTATAATACCTTGAAATTTTATCTTTGTTTACAAACTTCGATCTACCTCTTGAATTACCACTAGAATTCTACTCTTTACTTCTACCACAAATAACTGGGCTCTCAGCTTGAGGCTCAGATCTAATCACAAGATGCTTCATCTTCTCAAAAAACCTTAAAGCTTCATAAACCTCATCAATGGTAAGAAAATCATGACTATATAAAATGGTGTCTCTAAAATTCGAATAAGAGGGAGGTAACTAGCACAATAAAATCAAACCTAAATCATCTTCATCGTCTTAACCTTAAAAGTTTCCAAATCAGAAACAAACTCTTTAAAAGTGGTTAAATGATCTTCTAGAGACGTAACTTCTACTAAACGATGAGAATATAGTTGCTGCTTTAGATGTAGCTTGTTGGTCAAGCTTTTCGTCATAAACAACTACTCTAATTTCAACCATAATATAACAACTGTCTTCTCCTTCAACTCATCCTGCAATATTTGATTTGAAAAATGTAGATGAATTTGAGAAAGGGCTTTTTGATCCTTACGTTGTTTTTCCTCAGGTGACAAAGACGAAGGCATCTTATCAAACCCTAATGGCATATCATCCAAATCTATCTGCGTAAGAAACACTCGCATCTTTACCTACCATAATGAAAATCTGTCTTGTGATCCAAGAGTAGAATATTGTATTCACAGTTGCCATTACAATGAGAAAACAAAACCTTCGGCTCTGATACCAATTTGTTATAAAAGGATATAAAAATAATGGCAAAGAAACGTAAAGCATACATACAGATGTACGTGGAAAACCCTTAACAGGGAAAACCATAGGTAGAGGAGAGAGAATTTACTATATGTTGAAGAAGGAGTACAAAAGCATGTGCACAATTTGATCAAAACAATACTCATCACCAAAGAATACTAAATCGACATTTATATGTAATACTGGTGAAATTGCATATAAGCTAGCTCAAAGGATGTTACCCATTATTTTAAGGCTTTAATTTCAAGGCCAGTGGCTTACTATTTGAGGTTGGCGACCATGAATAATAATAATAATTTGTAGTGGATTCAGGTCATAAGCTCCAACAACAATACTAATGATGTTGAGGAGGAGGAGGAGGAGCAGGAGGAGGTATTATTTGGGTAATATACTAAAAGGATAATACTAATTACAACTAGCTGATTATATGCAATATGTGTACTGGTTTATTTTAGAGAAATCTTGAAAGATTGACAAGTAAAAGAATGCTAAAAAGAGACACGGGAGGAGAAATATGTAAATTTGGGTATCTTGGATACATGTAATAGTGCATAAAACTTAACATTTTTAGATGTTCTTAATTCATTCTTGAAAAGTGCTTTTGTTTTTTATAGAAAAGTTTTGATGGCATTTTGACTTTTTATAGGAGAACCATCTTAGTTATTGAAATTGTAGGATAATTTTGAAATGGATGAAATCAAATGTGCTTAGGCTTTAGGTCAAGTGGAATTTCATTACAATTAGCACAACTTTTTAAAATAAGCCCACAATTTATTTAACATATTAATGGTCTATAGGAGCTCAATGACCTCTCAACCTTATTTTTGTACTTAGAAAACCAAATAGGATGTAGAGGATCAATCTATTTAGCAATCTCCATTTGAGCTTACCAAAATAGGATACCTAACAATACCACCAGCCTAAAAAATTGGTGTGCGACATTATATTGGATTGGAAACTAAATCATTGAAATGTCCTCTTTACGCGTTGTCATCAAAATATTAATCATTTAATTGGCTTGTTTGTAACATTGTATCATAATTAGAAATAATGTTTTTTTATGTCATCGTGTGGGTATTAGTATCTTTTAAATGTTTCTTTTTTTCCTCTAGTTAAAATTGGTGTTTTGATAACAATAACATGAACCAAAAGGATGGGGAAGGGGGTTTACATTACTACCATTACATATGCATGACACAAAATGGATACAAAGACAATTACAAATTACATAAATATGAGATTATAAAAAAAAAAATGAAAAAAAAAGGATGAAACAAAGGCTCTAAACATTCATGACACCTAATTAGTTGGTTAACTTGATGAAAAGAATATATTGGTCCATCTAATTAGCATAAATATTATAGTTTAATTAGTAGAAATATGTTATGTTGTACCACTTTATTCCCCTTACCATCAATTCACAAATTTCCTTATATAAACCAACTTAAAATAAAATAAACAAAATAAAATAAAAACTCAACTTGCAAATAATTAGAATTGAGAAATCAAAATTAAAAAATGATAAGAAATGAAAGTAATGTCACTTTCTCAATGGAGTAACGTGTAACAATTTAAGAGCAATAATAACTTTCAATATTTAAATTCTAACCATCTTATAAATGTTTGAATTTAAAAGAATGAGAACTAACAATTATCAATCAAACTTTAACATACTTAATTTAACTAATCAAACACATTTATAGGATAGAATTTGCTAGTAAAAATTCAAGCAACAACTAAAGGTATTACTTGAGAATTCTTAAAGGCTTTTTCTTGAACTCTAGTCCTTTTTTCAAACGTTGATATCCCAATCCATTTCGATACATTTTCACCCATTCTTTGAAGGAAAAAGAATATCATATGCACACTATAATAAGTTTACATTTTGTAAACTTACCTAAGGTGTCTAACGATACTTCTATTACCCATTCTCCTTATCTCCCTTTTAAAATTTAAGGTTGAAAAAATGGTTTCTTGAATCTAATGAGATTTATCCAAAAAAGGTTGGAAACATTTGAGAGATAAAAGGGATGAGAAAGTGCCATCGTCTTGTTTTCTAGAGGAAGAGAATAAAGAGAAAGAAGAAGAAATGATCATTAGTTATTTATAGTGTAGGATTTACACTCCTATTAGAATGACCACATTATCTCTTGCTTGTCAAATTAATTTTTCATCAATTATTTTAGGTTATTTAAAAAACAATTTAAAAAACACACATACACAATTGCTAAAGAAAGTAAGCGTTTAATTCATTATTTTAAAAATCTCCCCTATTAGTTGGGTGAAAATATATTTGTTTTCCATATTATACTTGGGGAGAAGGTCATCACAATCTCCATTATATAAACGATTCATATCACGCATATAAAATGCGACTTAAAACTTGTATACTATCATGTCACATTTGGTATGCAGGAATCATTTGAAATAAAATGGGTTACAATGTGAGTAATGAAATGAGTACTGGAATGATAAGTTTGTACTTTTGTTTGGATACATCCATGGAATGAAATACAATTTGTCAAAATACCCTTAGTAATATATGTGAATAATGGATATGTTAGAGGATAAAAAGGTAATAGTAGAAATAATCATTAATGAGGCGAAATGGATATTGATTCTGCCTATTCAAAGGTGGAATCAAATTTCTCTTCAAAGGTGAAATTGTTGATTCTTAGGAATCATGACTCCACCTTTTAAAATTGTATCAAAACATGATAATGGGAATAAAACTTGCAATCGCGATCCCATTTTGGGTTTGATCTTGCATACCAAATGTGACATAAACTCTCAATATTTCAATATACTAGTGTCGTTAAGATTGATTGATGAAGTAATAATTCATGCAACTAATCAATATAAAAAATCTAATAAAATCTTAAAATATCTAACTAAAAAATTGTAGATTGTCCTAGATTATCAACTACATCTTCATCTCTTATGCAATTGCCACATGTCCTAGCATTAACATAGCTTGTTCATTCCATGGACATCAAAGCTATCGATCTACCTAGTCAAGAATAGGAATAATACAAATATGAGCTAGTCTATTTCTTGTGGACATGACTTGGTACTCATTAAAATTTTATCACTACATATGTACCTGATACACTAATCGGTGAATTATGCATTTGTTATCTAGAATCTAAAGTCTTTATTAGACTCAATGAAAATAATTTTTTGTTTCCAATTAATGGTAGAAGAATTGGAAACCGTTAAACATCTTGCACTCATGGGTCTAAAACAAGCTTATCCATCATTTATCCTCCTTCACACTAATGAAATAATGGACCAATTGTGGTGTTGTAAGTAAACTTTCGTTGAATGGTTAAAAACAAATAAATGTAGCCAAGAGTTCAAATAAAAATGGCTAGGAGAAGCTAAAAAATGATGCATGTAGTTCTTTTTAAACTTCAAGAACAACACCATAAAACTGAACTCCAAACACTCAATATAATTTCAAAACCAAGTTCCATGAAGGGAAACCCTATCTTCAGGTCTACGCTAATAAAAACAATATTCAAGGGGAGTTTTACTGGAAAAAACTGCCTTACTATGGTCTATATCTTGCTTTCTTTGATTTGATTGAACTAGTCAATTGAGTTTTGTATGATTAACTGAAGGCACTTCATAAGTATCAACTGCATTCGAACTATCCTCACTATCATCCTCATAATAATCCCTATCAAGAGATTTAATAAGAGAGTGCATATCAATCTTTCTACCAATTGCCCTGCCAAACATGCTGGTTGATTCCTCTATCATCACCTCCTCTTTGATAAGTCTTGTATACTCTATTCCATATATAGGAATTTATGCTTTACTTGATTTAAGTTTAGATAAATTTCTATGATTTTGTGATTTTATGGGTTAAATGTTGTTTTTTAGCTCCTAAAATCATAAAAAGAAGGAACAAAGTGATTTGAATCAAAACCTTAACAAAGGTTAAAAAAAAAAAAGGCAAAAGTGCAAATTGCGCTATCAACTGTTCCCCCGATTTACCCCATGTTTTACAGTGAGACAACTATACCTTATAACTCAGCCAATTGCACCCAGTAATCATGCTCACAATTCCACCCGTGGTTCAAATTGCACTAAGATCGCGTCTTTAATGAAAAGACATAACTCATATCGTGGCTAACCTTCAAGCTCTCGATCTAAGCCGAGAAAAGTGACTTTGTCCTTACTATCATAGATACATTGCCGTAATCTAAAGCGCACAAAGATAAGGAAAAAATCCATTATAAAGAATTTGCTACGTTAGCGAATAAAATCTTCATGATTTCTATGTCCTTTCACCCATAAATAAATGTACATAGATACGTAATAAAGAATGTTGTACCATATGTAACAAATTCCTGGCATAATATAGAGTACTAAGAGAATTTTTAATGAGATAAATATTTCTTCTTTGTAGAGATTTGAGTTTTCTAAGTAAATTCACATTAAATCCAACATTTGTTCTTGCAAGATTTTTGTGCTTAATCTTTAATCTCATATTATTTCTCTTTAACTTGTGCTTAATGTTTGCATTTATGAAGAAATAATTATTTTAATGAAAGGTTTGTGAATCCAAGACCTGATTCATGTGGTTTAAAATGCATTTTATTGAATATTGACATGGTACATGCATTTAGTAGCTTGAATTTTTTTATCTAGGTCTAATTGTGTAGTGCACATTTTAGATTCGTGTTTGGTTTCAGCTAAATAGATAGATATATCATTCTTTTGAATATATTTGAGTTGCTAATAAAGTTGCTCATAATGTCAAGCCTCAAAAGGTACCCTAAACGCGACAGTCCGCCACACTCAATATTGAGGCTTAAGTATGACAACCTTAGTCATCCCGAAAGTCTCAATACCAAGTGTAAGGCGTACCTTTGCAATCATAGTGGACCAACCTTGGATCATGCCGTTTAAGCAGTTATACACAATTGCAATTAAGAAAATAAATCATAACAATATAATCAAGGTTCTTAAAATTATTAAGGAGTCTTTACAACATTAAGGGGCATTCTGTTATTAAAGATAACTAAGTCTAATAAAGAGTCGAATATAAAATGATTTACACTTTTGAAACTCCTCTTGGAATCCTTATCTACTTCTAGCTTGCACGTCTATCCATCGGATCTTAGCTTGAAGGTATTACCTGGGTAAAATAACATCTTAGTTCTAACCAATGGTATGAGAACTACAAAAGATATCTAAGAGGGTATAAGCTACTAACTTAGTGAGATTTATTTCTACAAATAATAGGCAAACAATACATATGATTTTGCTAGAATCATATGTTTGAATGGATTTACATCTCCATTCGGTGGTTAGGTGTTTCAGATCGTATAGGCCGCCATTCTATAACATAACTTCCATGATAGTTCTTGTTTTAACGACTTTCAAAAAGAACAAAATAACATAATCCAACTTATTTTTAGTTTATTTTTGAGCCACCACATAGCTGTTAGATATGTTTTTTGTCATATGTTTTCTCATTGCTAATTGATTCAGATGATGCCGCGTAGCTTATAGAATTTACAGACTCTATGAATCTTCTTAATGAGCCTTTATCCCACCAAAGGTATAGTAATAGATGCAATGAACTTACCCGATGACATGCACGAATCAATTTAATTAAGTACTCATAGCATAATTAAATATTTTATGAGTGATCATAAAATTTGCAGACAATCATCCTTATATTAAATCACACATTCACTATAAACAATTCCCACATCGATATGCTTAATCATAATTTCACCCAAATATGTAAAGCACATGCATTTTTCATTTTATCTTTTCCTTAATTCTAATGCCACTATTTTACAAGCAAAATCATAAGTACAATTATATAAGAAATAAACTCACTCGGTCATTTGAGTGGATACTTCTAGTCAAGGAAATCCTCGGGACACGGGAACTCGATCTCCACATTACATATACAAGAGAAATACCCCGAATGAGTATTTCTTGGAAGTTCTACTTAAACCTATAATTTTGTTCTACTAAGTTCGTCAAAATTCACATAGAGGAAAATTCTAACTTAAATAGTCATAACTTGCTCATTTTAACTTGGAATTTCGCATAAAATATTACCAATTTCTACCTACTCAAAAAGATCTATCCATTTTTATGGTTATTTTTTACATAAAAGGTCGTTTGGCTTCTTAAAAGTTACAGTACAAAATTGAAACGAAAATCCCAGCTTTTAAAAAACAATTTTCCAAACTCATTTTTATTCAAAAAAAGACCTTTTAGCAAAAATAGAGATATGTATATAGTTGAAAAATCCTTTGAGTATTTATATAGACTCATAATATGCAAGATTCTAATATTGTTATCTCAACGATTATTTTTAGTAAAACAATTCATCTTAAAGGTGTTGAAACTTAAATTTAGCAAATTCTTTTTCTAAGTATTTTGAAAAAACTTTATAATTTCTTTAGTTGTCACAAACAAGTATATTCTTATCTTGTTTTCTAATTTCTTTTCCAAAACAAATAAATTTCCCTTTAACTTTTGTATTTTACAAATTTTGCTTTTTGTGGTAAAAATTAGGTTTCTAAAGTTTTTATTACATTGTTGATATCCTATAGTGATTTTGAGTTATATGTTTTCTTAAAAATGGTCTTGATAAATAACTTTATTTTTATTTCTTAACTTCTTTTAAGAATGACTTTTATTTTTAAAACTTGGCCTTTTAATTTCCTTTACCAATTTTATTTGAAAAGAAACCATCTTTTTAAGAGGTTTGATCAAATGCATTATTTTTTAACTTAACACATTTATACTCTCTTTATTTCTTTGAAAATGTGTTTCTCCTTTAGAACATGAGAATCACTGTTTTTTTAAGTGGGCTTATAAATTAATGAGTTGATTTTATATTAACTTTGAAAACTAGTTTACTTCTTAGTTTTTATTATGAACTTGAAAAGATTCCATTCTTAAGCTTTTTACTATCAAGTTGTTAACAATGCTATGAGTAAGCTTTTTGAGAAAAGTTTACTTATCCAAGAATTTCTATCACTAAGTTTCAATAAACTTTATGTAACTTACCATAATGAGAGAAAAATGTTTATTTTGTTGGTTAACTTCTTTGAGAAAATTATCTTTGTTATTATTTAAGAAAAGTCTTGATAAGTTTGAAAAGAAGTTGTGGAATAATTTTTCCTATAGGTTTGCTAACAAAATCTTGATTTAGACATAAGGTCATATATTAAAAGAGTTTAGTTTCATTTTCCTTTATTAAAGAAAAGTCTATTTTTAGATTTTGTTGAGACAATAACATTATGTTGATGCATGTACATGAGTATGTAGTATGAGAAAAATGATGAAAATATGGGAAAAATCTATAAGGAGCAAAATAATAATAAGCAAGATAATAATATCAAGGATTGTGAACCTTAGCTTCATCAAGACAACCCAGTCAAGCATTGGGAGCCTTAGCTTTATCAAGGCATTCCAGGACTAAGTCCTAAAAAGAAAAAGAAAGAAAATCAATAATAGTAATAGAAGCAAGTTATTAAAAGTTAGTGAGCATTTAGGCTCTAAGAAATATATAGATAATAATACATATATAGTTAGGTTAGAGGTATAATAACACACACACACACACACACACATATATATATAAAAGCATAATAACAAGATAATAATATAGGAATTTTATGTGCAAGAACAAAACATGAATATGTTGTTGCTTTTACTACTCATATGAGTTTCAAAACAACACCATGGTCATGCTAAGTTACATGACATGGGTAAACTAAATGGTTAGAAGAAGTTTTACCTAAAGGTATTTTGTGGTAGGAATAAGATAATGAGTGTAGGATTATGTGGTTAATGGTATGTAGTAGATGGTTTGTGTATAGAGGATAATTTTTGTGTGTAATTGGTGAAAGAGAGTTTTGGTAGAGAGAAAGTTTGGAGAGAGGATTTGTGGAGTAACTTTGAAAGAGTTTTATTATATGAAATGAATGTGTGAAAGAAGTGGAAGGAGAGGGTGTTATAGTTAAAGATGAAGGGAAATTAGATGTAATAAAATAAATTAAAAAAGAAAAATAATAGAGAGTAAGGAAAGGGAATCACGCCGGCCATAAGGGAAATAAGAGAGAGAGTGAGTTGATTTTGTTTGTATTTTGTAAGAAAATAATTAATATATAAGATATGATTTGATATAAGGTGTATTGGAAAAGTAAAAAGTAAGAAAATCAGTATATGGGTAATAAGAATAGATAGTAAGAAAAAGTAGAGATAGGTAAATAGTAATGAATAGTAGAGAAGTACAATGAATAGTAAACAAGACTAATAAATTACCGATAATAAAGAAAATATACGTATAATTACGATATCTGTAATTTTTAGTTACCGAAAAATTATGAAATTGATATTTTTAGATTTTTTTTATTATTACGAGTCTATCGGTATAAACGGATTATTTTTACCGTCTAGCATTCCCGAGCATGGTTTTCAAAAATTGATCCCGTTTGGATCTGAAAGACATTAGAAATTAGCGAATCTAATACTTTTACATTTCCTTATATTATTACGAACAATTATAAGCAATTAACTCAATTTTGTTATCTAGGTTTGAGAGCACAGGATTGTCGGATTTAAACTCTAGGGTTTTGGCCAAAGTTGTCAGAACCGCCCGGACTGGCCGGTTCGAACCAGTTCGACCAGAATAGGTAATGAAGGGGGGCCGGGTTGGACGGTTAGCTCGTTTTTTGGTGAGAATCAGACTGACCCGTCAACCCGAGTGGTCGAACCGGGTTGAACCAGTTGACCCAGACCGATTGACCCGGATCCAAAAAAAAAAAAAAATTAGATATTTAAATTTATTATCATACTTTATTATAAATTTATAAAATATAATCATTAAATCATATTTATTTAATAATTAATTGATGAATTTGATCCAAATATAGATTTAATTGAGTGATTACACACATATTGGTCTTTTATAATTAAATATCCCTTATATTTTATTTTTTGTGACCCCGGTTCGACCCCCGGTTAAACCCGGTCCAACCCCTGACCCCCTAGCCTGTCCGGGTCAAACCCTGGTCCGGTTCTGACAACATTGGTTTTAGCATAGGTTTTTGTTGACTAAAGTTTCTAGTTGACTTCCGGTTCTAGGGTTTGAACTTAGGAATCATCATAAAATCTAGGGGTTTACACATAATCACTTAGAGATATGGATGGTGAAACTTTCTGTCACTTGGTTTTAAATTCATTAAAATGGGTTTTAATTAAAGGATTCTTAATCTTTATGCAGACCTAGATTTTTGATAGCTTGTGAAGAGATTATGGTGGTCTGATCTGAATTGCCCTAGAAAATACTCAAGAGTAGGGGTAAATTGGGTATTTGACCTAAATTGCATAAACAAAGAATTTTTATGCACATATCAGATTAAACTTTAATATTAGCAGATAAAGCAATAACAAATTATAATATGGAATATAAAAGAGATAGGGAAAGGAAAATTTAAGAACAGATTTTATGTGGAGTTCGACTTGCTTCCCACTCTCCTCGATCCCGCAATTGCCACACAATTGCCTATAACCATAGGACTTCATACACTTTTATTGATTCAACAACACAAGCTCAAACTTGAGCAGTACACCGGTTTACAGCACTTTGGAAATAATATATTTCTTTTTCTCTTAAGATACTCTCTTATAGATAACAAATACAAGATCAGAGCACTAAATGGGTCTCTCTCTTTGCAAATTTTACAAATTAATGAATAAGAATATAAAAAAAATGAGAGAATTTTTTATTTGTTTATTAGCAATTAAATTTTTTTTCCAACAACACTATGAATCTCTAAAGGAACATGTATTTATAATCTTCAAAAGATTTAAATGTTTGTTAGAGACATACGTCTTAAAAACATGAAGCATTAAATGCTCGTAACGGCTCTTTCATGCCACATCCGCTCATATTTTAATTGTCGCGCCTCAACTCGTCACACCTTAAATTGATTCTCGATCAAGTCTATGCTTATTTGGATCGTCAAGCCTTGCGCCCTAAGCTTACAGCCTTAAACTTGTTGCGCCTTAGATTTAACCCTTGACCAAGTTGTGCTTCTTTGAACTCGTTGAGCCTGAGACTTAAGCTTGTCGTGCCCTTATGAATGGTCTATTCAAGCCCTCAACTATTCTCGCAACCAAGGCTATGCTTAAGAATTTGTACCTGTTAATTCCTGCATAATCTCCAGAGACTAGCACATACATAAAACACACACAACACACATATATTCTAGCATGTTGTTCATCTTGATTGTTTGACTAATTAAGTGTAGTTTAATACAACTGAGGAGTTAATTATGCAATTAATTGTCTCATAAAAATCTAAATTGAACATATAAGTTCAACGTGATATATATCTAGAGTTTCTAACAATGAGAGAGCTTACCTTAGTGAATCTGCCGGTAAAAGTAACCCAGCAAACAATTCTTTTTAGTTTGTTAAGAAATCACATAATAATGACTTGATGAAGGAAATCCTAACTCTATTTTGCATTAACAAACTTATATCCTTAGTTTGCCCTGAAAATGTATATATAATTAGTTTTTAACCTTAGCTTTTTACTCTTTGTAGTGTTCTCTAAATCTTTTTTTGGCTAGATAATAGATGAGATAAGTATGGTAGATACTAACGATCTCTAAAAAATACTATTTCATGCTTTCTATGCTACTTCGATAGTTGCGCTTGCCTATTTTGGTGATTTCAACCAAAGTCAAATAGAATTTATTAGTATTTGTATACATTTATTAAATACTTCAGCTTTGGGTTTGCTTGTTTTTAAAATGAGAAAAACACACACATGACCAACCATAAGTCACCCCTTCATTAGCATTTGATACCTTTGTAGCTATTGTTTAAGGGGCCAACCTTTGCTGTGGAATTGATTTGTCTAATTGAGTTGCAAATGAATTGTGACTCTCATTTTCCATGATTGTCTATTCAATTGTTTGAAGAAAAATAGAGAGGCTCGAAAATGTTTGAGAGCAACAAGAAAATTAGGAGTAGAAAGTGCGAAGGAACCTTAAAGATGTAGATCATGGTATAATAGTTAAGAAAATTGAGATTAGTGCCATTGCTCAACTGTTAGATCCACGACCAAGAACCCCTGACATGATGCGGCTTAGACAAATTTGTACAAACTTGATGTGTGCATAACCAATTCACACCTAACACATGCCGTCCTATAACACATCATAGCATAATTTGAAAAAGAAAAATTACTTCACATAACCCTACCAACTGGCATTTTTTAGCAAGAATTTATAAGCTAAATAGAATTCATGCATCTTTATAGCAACTGCTTGGCTAACTTCCTTCTATTTCGAATTCAACATTTCATGCATTGATCTATCTCCCAAATCGCTCGACCTGATAGCAAGGCCAAATGCGAACCAAGTTGCTTTCCACCAATATAGGCATTCATCTATGTACAACGGGATGAGGTTGTCCACACTAAGACTTGTCTCCATGATCAACCGGTCGCACTACTAGCTCCTTCATTTCCTATAGCTTGATGGCCAACTTGAGAAGCCCTCTCTTAATTTTGCTATATTTGCTACTCTATACCAAAATAGTAATGAACGAAATTATGATGGATAAATATAGACTTACGGCTCCTCCAATTTGACCGAACTAATGGAAGCATGGGGTATCCTAGTAAATTATCAATGACCTCCCATTAAACTTTGTTGCTCATAACAAGGCCAAGCCGACTAAGGTAATGGCTAGTTTACTTACTCAGACTTATATTACTTAACATACATTGCTTAGCTAAGCATATTCTGCAAACATAAAACTGCTTTTTTATAATAGCCATCCATAATTCTCCTATAAATATCGCCTCAAGATATCCTTAAAGGTTAATTGGTAACATTTAGCCAACATACACTACATTATTTACTGTAATAAGTTGACTGTTAAAGTGGTTGCACTGGATAACCCTTATTACCTATTAATTGGTTCTTGTTTTTCAGGCCTAATCACTAAAAGTTTCAAATATAATAGACACTATTAGCAAAACTAAGGAACCAATAGTTTCATTTAGTCAGTTCGCTTGTCTATACCAAATATAGAAAGTGAAGAAGAATGTCCACTTCATATATATACCTTGCATGTCTAGTAAAGCATCACCATCCTAAAGAGACTTTCATGGTCAATCTTTGCATACCAACTAACGCAATGGGATAATTAGGGTTTATCACAAACCATTGATTTATGCACAAATGCCGGAATGTGACCCTCAAATATCTATTTATTCTGAGAAGACCTAGGTAAATGACATCTAATAAATCGAAATTAACAGTGCAATTCAAAATTTAGGTAAAAAAGCAGAGCAAGACGACTCAATTTTGTAATTTCAAATAATAATTGTCTGTTCGTTTATCTGAGAGTGTACAATATAAGCAGACACGAAGCTACCAAAAATAGAAAAGTCCTAAAACTATATTACAAAAAGTACATGAAAAGATAAAACTAATACCATAAATGGCATGAAAAGCAAAAGTGTCTACAAAGGGCTAGAATGAAATTAAAACCTACTAAAAAAATAAAAATGACTCATTTTAGAGCCTTAATGAAGGAATTTTTCCAAAAAGTTGTGTAGCTTAGTACCAAAGGTTCTGATTTCTTCCTATTAGCTTGTTTTATTTGAAATAGGGTTATAAGATCACATAACCAACATTGACTAGTTTTTGTCCCATTTGACTAGGTAATTATTCACCATTGCTTCTACCTCATCACTTTTGTAGCATCTTCACCAATATTAGACCTATGGATTCCTCATTATCCTTATTACTATAATTTTCACCATCGATCACATTCATAAGTTCTAGATATCAGCATGTGTCTCTAACCGAAATCTCAAATCTTCTAGAAAATGATTCGTAGAATCCATTGATGACGACTTTCAATCTAAGGGGGTTATCCCAACACACATTCATCAAATTAATGTGAAGGCATTCAAAATTGCATCTCGTTAATTAGAGAAATTACAAAAATCCAAATTTCATAGGCCTTAAAAGAAACACCATCCTAATGGATTTCGCTTGTAAAATCTTGATCTGTCAAAGCAAGGAACTTTCTATCTTGGCTAGAGTCTTGAACTCAAAAAAGATATGAATCACTACGGTAGGAGTTTGGGAATGAGAGCACTAGATAAAAGGAGAAAAATAAAAAAATAAAAAAAAGAAAGAAAAATGAAACGACAGTAATGGTTATATTTGAAATAGTGCCATCTCCAAGAAGTTTGAAAGAATAAAGAGAAATTTTGGAAAAAAAAAAAAAGAAAAGAAATAAAAAGGGTTTTGGAAATTTGAGATTTCATTGATAAATTTATCCATTTTACCATGAAATGACCTATTTATATATGCATTTATTTCGCACGATGGTTGTGCGCTATCAGTCTTACTAATTTGGTTTGTAGAGTTCTCCTTTCGTTAACCCTCTCCCTACTTATTTAACAAAGAATATAAGCAATCATCAACGTATATAATTTCTTTGTAAATCTCAATTTACTAACCATTAGAATTGTCTAGTTTTATCACTTGCCCTCTACAACAACAATTAGCCTAACACAGAAGGAATTCCGAGAGTATTTCAAGAAATAAAAAAGTAAGGATTACCGCCGACCATCAATCTTATAAATCATACGACATAATGTATTTATGATTGATGCTGGTTGTTTTTATCAATAATTTAAGCTTTGGCACATATCTTTATTGTTTTCAAACAGATTTTATCAAAAAATAATATATGAAAAAACTGATAATTTTACTCATAAGTAGACCAAACAGATACGACACATATATCACATAATATATATAATATAATAAGTTACTTACAGATTTGATAAAATTAAATGATAAAAATAAAACAATTCAAACAGACCCTAAATTGTGAGGACATCAGGTATAAAGAAGAATTTGCCTTACAACACCAGCTAACGAATCTCAATAGTAAATAACTGCAATATCGATATATTATTGTAGCAAATAAATTCAACCCATTTCACGAACTCATCCATATAGATGTGTTCATCAAATAATTCATTTATTCAATCATCATACAGTCAACCTGCCACACAACATAGTAATTTGTTAAAAGGGGAAAGCTTCACAACATTATTAAATTACAGAAAAGCAACGCATACTCCATCTATTCTTATAGATCATTTTCCGGTTGCAATAGTCTTGCTCCTAAGAAATTCCTATGTTCTAGCTTAATAAACCTCAGCTTCCTTGTCAATATCCTCAGGCAGGTTGTTCATCATAATCTCATATCTGGCTGGTGTGGTGGGTGGTGGTGGTTGGGGAACCCCGTAGTCGTACTCAAACACGCGGAGCCTCCTAGGGACTGCCGGCGGCTCCATAACTTGTCTGTCTTGCTTCATATAGGTTTCAGAGAAGGATCATAAAAATAGACAGGAGGGTATTCTTGGGACCTGGAATATGGAAACCGTGTCCATGAGAGGAGCTTGGAATCGATGCTCCTTCATGATCTCGTTCCTATGAGCCTTACCATGATTGTTGTGGTGGATAGAACTTCTATGAGAGGACATAATGTTTTTATTTTGAGACGACTGGGGTTAGACGTGGGATATGGTATTAGTGTTTGATGATCGGCTTCAATTTATAGGCTCAACTTCAATCATTGAGGGATAAATTCAGAATCAATGGCCTCCATATGGTTCAAACAAGTAATCTTTCTTTTTTTGGGGCTAGGGGAATAAAGGCAATTCAAAAAGCTACTGCGTTACATGGACGTCGTCCTTCGTGGATCAGAAGGAATATTTGAATTTTAAAGTACATAAAATTGAACAATTCATGGAATATCTGCATATTTTAAACCGTCTTATATAATTTGTGAGAAAGATATATCGAGCAATTTTTTTTATCACGTGATGAAAAGTGGTTCTTTTTCTGATTGTGGAGACGAATCTCGACCAAACCTCGGTTTAGACCAGGGAAGGTAATATTCGATATTTCTATTGAAAAGGATGTTTTTTTAATTTTTTCATTACAAACGGGCGGGAGAATTTGATCTTGACATTCTTTTATTTAAAGAGATGACAATGCCAGGCTGCTTAGAATTCAATAGTGTGGATGATCCAAAATTAATGACTTTGAAAATTAGATAAGATAGATGGAATAACATTGTAGGCAAAACAAGAAGAATAAAATTAGAAAAGCGGACCTTGAGGCCATAACGTGCTTGGTCCAATACTTGAGCGATGATCTCCTATTTTTTGCGAGGTATGCAGGCTTTGCCTTATAAATCGGCCCAACGGCATTGGCATAAAGGTGCATTGTAGATTTAATTTTTGATAGTTTGGTATTCAAACTTTTTTTTTTTTTTGGTTTTGATTTTAATTGCATTTTAGATCCCATCAGTTTCAATAAAAATATTTTTAGAAAAATATCTTTTCATTTTTTTGTATTTATTTAAGAAAAGATAGGAAAATTAATGGAAAACATTTTCTCTTGTTTTAAAAACATAGTATTAGGTTCTCTTTGAAAATGTTTTTATGATAACAAAAGTGTAAAAAGATTACTAATGAGTTTTTCAAGTGTGTATATTAGTTAAAGAGAAAGAACAAAAATAGTATCATGTTACCAGAAGGTTTTACAGAAGGTTCACTGCAAGAAAAATGAATAATCAATTATACAGAAGGTTTTGCAACTTGTGAAAACAATACAGTTCCATTCGAATTTAATGTAGATCAATGTTGTCAGAATCGGATCAGGGTTTGACCCGGACAGGCTAGGTGGTCAGGGATCAAATCGGGTTCAACCGAAGTCACAAAAAAGTAAAAATATAAGAGATAATTTAATTATAAAAGACCAACATATGTGCCATTACTCAATTAAATATATATTTAGAGCAAATTCATCAACTAATTATTAAATAAATATGATTTAATGATTATATTTTATAAATTTATAATAAAGTATAAGTAAATATTTAAATTTTCTAGTTTTTATTTTTTATTTTTATTTCTCGGATTGGGTCAATCGGTTTGGGTTGACCAGTTCAACACTTCGGTTTCTCGATTTAACTTGGTTCGACCGCCCAGGTCAATCGGGTCAATATGGGTCTTACCGGTTCGTTGCAAAAATGAGTCTTAGGCGAAACCCGGCCCGACACTAGTGTTGGTTCCGGTCGAACCGATTTGTTCGGGCTAGTTTTGACAACCATGTTATAGATGATTCAAGCTTTGATTAAATTCAGTCAAGATCCGTTCAAATAAGTATATTGAAGGCATAGCTCCGAGGAAATTAGTTTATTTGGGTAATATACTCATATATTCCACTTAAGTTGATTAATATTCAAGGGGAGCTTTTATTTATCCAAGGAAGGTAATTTTATAGATCAAGACATCTATTTTTAAAGGATCTTCTTTTTGTGAAGAAGTGAATCATATCAGAATTGGAACAACAGACATAAGCTTCAAGCATTGTTCAAATTTTTCGAATTCAAGATAAAGATCCAAATATTATCCAAGATTTTTATGGAGATCTTATCCAACAATTTACAACAGCTCTTTAAACTTTGAAAAATAATTTGAAGAACAGATTTAATTTTCGGAATAATTTTTCAAAAGAAGAATATCACAGTTTCTATTTTTATGGGATCTTATTCAAATCAACATGGAACTTATCCGATTCCTTTAAAGTTCAAATCAGAGATATACTTTGACGAGTTATCAGTGATATATCAAGAACCAATGGAGAAGATAAGTTACAGCAATGAACATGTCACACCCCAAAGGGTACCCTAAACATGGCAGTCTGTCGTACACAATATTAAAGCCTAGGAATGACCACCTCAGTCACACGAAGGCTTCATACTATGTACAAAATGTCTAACACATGGAGAGACATATCGAGTATACATTTTATATTGATACAACTTTGAGTAACAATGTAAAGGAAATACAATTCACTATACTTCAATTATAATTCATCAAAAGATTTCACTACATAAAACTATTACAAAGCAATTCACAAGACCTAGCTAATATCTTCAAGTATTCTTGCTTCCTGTGGGAATCCCGAAGTCATATTCGGCTCCAACCATTTTGGTCCTCAGGTAGCATTCTCCCGTCACCTATTTATTCAAACATTTATTAGGGTATAAGCTACACTAGCTTAGTGAGAGTTCTTAATTTCGTACCATAACAAATAACAAGCAAGTTATAAATCATCCATATGCTATGCATGAACAAACACATGAGCAGACAATTATGTATGGGTATTCGGAACCTATACACAGAACGGAATTACGCCTTCCGTATTTTGGGTTAGGGATGGTATTGAAAGTCTACACGACCGCTACTAGTCCCCAAGGCCCCCAGGCTCATAGCACTCGACGTGGCTAGGCTCATACATGGGATGCATCCCCGGTGCGCCTTAGTTCCCTATGAATGAACTCTGATACCGGGTCTCATTCTCCAAACGAGTCCTCAACCATACCGATTGACCTACGTAGGAGTAGCACGCTACCAAATACAACTTAACCGATGCGATGCATGACCAATTTATTTTTGCTTAGGTCAAATTATTCATACATTCTTTAGAGTGACCAAACCAATATCATACACATCAACAAAAATAATATGAACAGTGCAGTTATCCAATCGATTCATGGTTTCGATATGCTTTAGTATTCTTTGTCATACATACATCAAAGTCTCCTCATCTATCCCATCCCCATTCATATCGGTTTTTATTTGTTCCTATAATTCTAATGCAACTAGCTACAAGCACAAACAAGGTAACAAAATAAAGGAAAACTCACATGTCCAATGGACTCTGGTCTTTTAATCGTAATAGTCGGATGGAACGAATCCTCGAAAGCAAAGTCACCTAAGGAAAGAAATACCCAAATGAGTATTTTAACTCAAAACTAATCCACTCTATCTCATACAAACTATCAAATTCGTAATTCTCGTCCTACGCGAGAATTCCAACTTAAAAGGCCATAACTTAGTCATTTTAACTCGGAATTTAGCAAATTATATACCGATTTCTATTTACTTCGAAAGATCTATCTAATTATAATATCATATTTAAGTTTTGAATAATTTTAAGCTTCGAAAAGGGTCTGATCAATTCAAATCAGTAGTGAAAATAATTTTAGAAAATTGATTTTGTGAAAGTTCATGAAGTTCCTACTATCCAAAGCAAGCATACATGCGATATGAACAAGTTACTATCATAAATTATGTCATGAGATATATATATATATATATATATATACATGATCTTGATGATATTGAATAAAAGAAATTTTTGAAAACTTTTTCCTTGTAAGACTTTATGAAAAATCAACTTAGAAAGGCTAGTCTTGTATTCTTGATAATTCCTACTTATTTTTAGAAAAATTCCTTGATAAAATTTATTTAATATTGTTAAAATTAAGTCCTTATTATGTATATTCCGTAAGGCCTTTGTTTTTCAATAAAAATTCCCATTTTACACTTTGTAAACATGTTTTTAAATATGGTTCATCCTAAAATCAAAATTTTGTAAAAATTGTTTTTGTGGCGATTTCTTTAAATAAACTCATTTGATACTTAGAAACTTAAGGCTCAACTATACCTAGCCACTAAGGACTTCATTTCTTTAATAAAACTTTCATTTTGAGTTTGAAAAATAGGATTTTCATACCATTACTCCATTATTACGAATTTCTTAAAATGACAAACAACTCAAATTTTCCTATTTTATTTCTACTCCTTGTTCTACAACTTTTCTTAGCAAATCCCATCTTAAATTATAAAAATCATTACTTGATGATATCTATGACCTATACTCTTCATTTTTTATATAAAACACAAGTTTTGGAGTTGATAAAAAGTTTTTAAGACATGGTCTTGAAACCATCCGAATCTCACAAGGTTAAGATAAAACTCAAATTTTATACTTTGTAATCTCTTCCTATTTTGAGAATCTCTACTAGTAGATCTACCATTTACTTATAAAAAAATCTCCTATTGATACCTAT
>JAMXBD010003649.1:0-109101 GCA_024138025.1 Combretum micranthum | reverse complement strand
CGGCTTTTCCTAGGACGAAGATGGGTCCTTCAGGGTTAGAACCGGTGCTTAGAAAAATTTGCAGTTCTCTGACAAGGATCAATCCTGAACTAATAAACTAGTTTTTTTTTTTTTTTTTTTTTGTTAGGTATGTTATATAATTTATATTATATGACACCAATAGAATTATAAAAAGTGCTAAGATCCTTAAAAAATAGAAGTCCTTGAACCGTAAGATTCTTGTGAAGGTCCTTAAGGATGTGATGCTTGTATGAGTGCACATCCGAGACTATCTCTTGATGCATCGTCCTGAACTATGTAGGGTTTCTTAGGAATTGGGGTAATATCAATATCGGAGCAGAAACAAGTCCCCGTATACAAAATTTGGCAAGTCTCAAATTAATAATGCACAGGGAGGATATAATTTAGTATGGAAAGGATATTATTTCATCCTTATTGGAGGGATCTTTTTATTGTACTTGATACTTATTTGTTGTGTGCTTAAATGATTAAATTGAAGATACAAAAATACATTCTTGATTTGTACTATAAAAATTTTCATCAATAACAGCATTACAATATTTCTAACATATTATTTTGAAACACATTAGCCATAAAATTAAACCAAATCGTTATTGGAATAAGCCTTGAGCTGGCACCGTAGTCGTTCATAAGGATAGCTAGAAATACTTTCACGATAAACTTTTGTCATGAGCATAGTCGCTCCTATAAGGCTTCTGATGGCGAGCACAACTCAAATGCTTACTTTTATTAGTGATGACACAACTTCGATTCTTTTTGTTTTCTCTTATTATATCATATAAATCGATTATGATTTTTTAATACAAATTAATTATATTTGTTAAGTTGTAATATTTCAAATAGTAATAAAATAAATTAAAATGACAATAATACGATTTAAGGTAATTTAAGTATAGTATTGGTGAACTGAATATTAATTAGCCATTCCACATTAGACACACAAAGGGGAAAACAAAAAAACAAAGAGAAAAGAAATCTTAGGTCGAAAGATGTCCATATATACAATTTAAAAAGAATGTTGTCACCAGTAGAAATGTAGGTAAGGGAGGCGAAAATTAAGAGGCGAATTTCGCCTCTTAAAGTATCTGAGGCGAAATTCGCCTCATTTAAACAAAAGAGGCGAATTTCGCCTCATCCTAGTCAGCTGATGAGGCGAAATTCGCCGCTGACTAGGACGATGAGGCGAAATTCGCCTCAGTAGCCTAGTCAGCGGCGAATTTCGCCTCATCAGCTGACTAGGATGAGGCGAAATTCGCCTCATACTCACAAGGATGAGGCGAAATTCACCTCATCTTCGCCCTATATATACCCCCCGCCCCTGCTTGCACTCGCACCTCTCACATTCTCTCTCTCGCACATTTCCCTCGCAATCACTCGCTCCAGCGCGCGCACACACACACCTCGCTCCAGCACATGCACACACACACCGAAACCCAACCCCCCCCCCCCCCCCCCACAACACACACACACACACTCACTCACTCACTCACACACTCACTTGCCCACACACACACACTAGCTCACTGACGTGCACACACACCCACCCACCACAAGCACACATACACTCACGCACACACATCAGGAAAAAAAAAATATTTTCGATTACGTAAATTTAATTATACGGTAAGTTTTTATTTTTATTTAATTCTTGTAGTATTTTATTTTATAGTAAAATATATTTTTGATTGATATTTTAATTTTAATGCAGGTATCTGATAATTTGGGTGGATTTGATCGGATATTTATTGTACTACAATTACTACAAGGTTAGTTCAATTTGTTATGAAATTTTTAATTCATTTATTTAAATAGTAGTAGTAATATATTTATGTAGTAATATGTATTTAATTTTAGTTGTGTATATTAGTGTGTAGTTGAAAAAATTATAGATTTTTAGGATATGTGATTACATGTTATTATTCAATCTATGTTTATTATGTTTAATATCATGTCACATAGATTAAATATAAATACTGAGATGTTAATATTTTCATGTATATTGATTAATGAATGTTCAATATATAGTTATGTATTTATTGTTAGAAATTGAAAAAACTATGTATGTACTTAGGATCAAGTATTTATATATTATTCAAAGCTTGTTTTATATGTTTAGATTAATAAGACATAAAATAAGTGTAAGTATTGAAATAATACTACTTATATATGTAGTATTTCCTGTATATTATATGTATACTTATATATTTATTATAAGTAAGGTAAAGATATTATATGTATTTAGGATTTAGTGATGGCATATAATTGTCTAATATATGTGTATTGTGTTTTCTTTTATGATACGTAGTGTAAATACAATTATTTAAATATTATTAATTGTATGTGAACAAAAATCATATATAGTTACAATATAACAATTGTATATTAATGTTTAATACATACGTAATATGTTTAACTTCATAAATGTATGTATGTATGTGTACAGTAGTAAATGCTCCTATTTATGTTTATAAATTAATTTATGTTAAATTTGTAGTAATGTATTTCTTCTTAGAGATTCAATAAAACTATACATATTATCTGTAATTGCATGACACATATAGGGTTAAATAATAAGTAATTAAACATATGGTGTTTCAATATTAGATGCTTGCATAGTTATAGGAGAGTTATCCGATGTGACTTAAATGTGGTAATTAATTAAGTGTCAATTTAGGATGTCTGAACGAAGTTGGCATATGACACGTGATTTGACAACGACGCAATATAGAAATGGGGTTAGAGAGTTTTTAGAAGCTGCTGTAAACCATAAGCGGGCAGATGGACTGATTAGATGCCCTTGTAGAGATTGCCTCAATGGTTCATGGCAATCTATTCAGATTATTGAGTATCACCTCCTCAGAAGGGGAATGGCTTGGACCTACTCCCCTTGGATTTATCATGGTGAGGATGTAGATGAATTCGAGGTACATGATAATGTTGTTATGGATGAAGGGAGCAATCCACTTGAAGACACGCACTTTGAAGATGAGGCAGATCAAAAACTTTTGGAAGATATTGCTGTTAATATAAGTGACGGCGATGGCGATGATACTGACAGCGAAGATGAAAGTAGTGGGTTTAATGGAGATGGGTGGACTGGAATGTTTGAAAAAGCAAAGAGTCCAGTGTATCCGGGATGTACAAAGTTTTCATTATTATCAGCAGTAGTGCAAATGATAAATCTAAAGATTGATGGTAAGCAGTCTGTGAAGTCATTTAACAATTGGCTTGACTTAATAAAAAGTTTGTTACCTGCCGACAATTTGTTACCTACATCATATTACGAAGCACGGAAGTTTTTGAAGCAGTTAGGCATGGATGCAAACATGATTCATGCTTGTAAAAATGATTGCGTTTTGTTTCGAAAAGAATTCAAAAATCTTGATACATGCCCAGTGTGTGGGGAAGGAAGATGGAAGCTTCATACAAGAAAACAAAAAACAGTACCGGTTAAGGTGTTGCGACATTTCCCATTAGTTCCAAGATTACAAAGGCTATTTATGTGTCGGAAGACGGCTCCAGAGATGAGATGGCACAAGGAAAAGTATATATCGTAGATGGTGTGTTGAGGCATCCGGTGGATTCCGAACAGTGGAAGGGATTGGATAACAAATATCCTTTGTTCGCATCGGACCCCCGAAGTGTACGATTAGGACTTGCCACTGATGGGTTTAATCCATATGCAAACATGAGCACGACATACAGTGTGTGGCCAGTTATTATGTTTGTATACAATGTTCCACCATGGAGATGTATGAAGGAGCCATATATGATGATGTCTCTTTTAATACCGGGGCCGAAATCACCAGGTAAAGATATTGATGTGTACTTACAACCATTGATAGATGAGCTACAAGAACTTTGGACAAGTGGGGTCAAAACACTAGATGTGGTCGAAGGACGGGTATTTCGACTGCATGCTGCGTTATTATGGACTATTAACGATTTCCCGGCATACGGTGACATTTCAGGTGGACGACGAAGGGTTATAAAGCATGTCCAATATGTAACATTGACTGCACAAGTGGCCATTCAAATAGTAAGTTCCACTATATGGGCCATAGACGGTTTTTGCCTTTGAGACATAGGTGGCGCCATGACAGGGTAAGTTTTGACGGCACCACGGAAACACGGGCACGACCAAGGGATTTCTCTGGTTCAGACATCATCGATCAATTGAGTCGATACGAGCATGTCATTTTAGGAAAATTGCAGCGCCTATGCCGTCGGAGGAATGAAGACGGGACAAATTGGTGTAAGAAGAGTTTGCTATTCCGATTGCCATATTGGAGTGAATTGCACATACGACATAATCTTGACGTGATGCATATCGAAAAGAATATATGCGATAACCTAGTGGGAACTATTTTTGGTCTTAAGGGCAAGTCAAAAGACACAGAGAAGGCAAGACTCACACTCCAAGAAATGGGTATTCGTTCCGAGCTACACCTGCAGCAACGTGGTGGACGCATTTTCAAACCACCAGCTGCATATACACTATCGACTAGGCAAATGAGAGAGGTATGTAATTCAATCAGGGATGTGAAGATGCCTAATGGATATGCTTCAAATATATCATCTTGCTTAGGCGCTGATGAAGTTAGTTTGAGAGGTCTTAAGAGTCACGATTGTCATGTCTTGCTGCAACGTATTCTCCCGGTTGTCATTCGTGGGGTCTTGGATAATCGCATTTACGATGTTGTATGTGATGTATGTCGTTTTTTCAGGGAATTGACTGCTAAAGAACTCCGTGTAAATTTGTTGGAGTCTTTGGAAAAAACAATAATCCTAACTCTTTGCAAGTTAGAGATGATATTTCCTCCTGCTTTTTTTGATATTATGATACATTTAGCCGTCCACCTTCCACATGAAGCACGCATATGTGGTCCGGTCCAGTACCGGTGGATGTATCCTGTTGAGAGGTACATGGGAGTTTTAAAAGCAGATTTGCGGAATAGGGCAAGACCGGAAGGTTCAATTACTGAGTCGTATGTTGTGCGGGAGAGCACTCAATTTTGCTCACTATATTTTGATAACATGGACTCAAGAATAAATAGACCCCACCGACAGTGGGACGAACCGCTGGATGAATGTCCATCATCATCGTTTCGAGTATTCACACAGCCCATACGTTCAATAGGTGCATGCACTATAACAGGCTCGGATGCAGAACTCAACAGGTTGCATTGGACAGTATTGAACAATTGCGAGGAAGTGCAACCCTTTATAAGGTATATCATGTCTTTTCATTCATTTATGACCTGATAACAAGATATGTTCCCAAGATGAAGATCCGCTTCTAACGAAATATCTTACAGGGAGTTCGAGCGAACTAACTGCACGTGGAGCATGCAATGTGGGAGGAATAGTATGTAAACATTTTGCCGAGTGGTTTAGAAATAAGGTTAAAACTTGTTGAAGCCTTCAATTCCATTAATTCATCAATATCTTCACATGTAACTTTAATTGTTTACATGGTATGTAGATTATGGAGCAAACGGCTGTCCATGGACATCAGATGCCAGAAGATCTTGAAGCGTTAGCTTGGGGCCCTGAAATTCATCGATATAGCTTCAATGCTTGTATCGTGAATGGTATCCGATACAACACAGAGGCCAAGGAGGTTGGCCTAAGATCACAGAATAGCGGTGTATATGTCATCGGTGCGGATGGAGGGCAACAACTTACATTTTACGGCGTTCTCACCGAAGTTATACAACTAAATTATGTGGGGTCGAAGAAAGTGTTTTTATTCAAATGCAGGTGGTTTGATACGGAGAAGGATAAACCGGAAATTATCGACGGAGACCTCATCTCCATCAACACCGCAAGGTCATGGTACGATAACGACCCGTACATCCTTGCCGACCAAGCACAACAAGTATTTTACCTAAAGGACCCAAGCAAGCGATACGGCAATTGGAAGATTGTCCAGAAAGTTGTACACCGTCATATGTTCACACGTGCTCTCTTCCAAACTGAGAGTATAGACGATGTTGAATCGATCGAGCCACCTCCAATAGAGGAGGCAATGCAACAGACAGTGCAAAGGCCATGGACAATTCCAATCAATCGCATATTTGTCGATCTAGGAAACCTTACACGCTTACCCGACCCGAGTGCGGGATGCAGTAGCATAGGCGATTACGATTTGGACGAATAGATTGTACGGATACGTTTATTTAATTATTATCTATCAATGTACTTTGTTTGCGTAATGATCTCCACGAAATGTTTAAGTAACCGGTGTTATTTTTTAACTTGCAGGATGAGTAGCTCCGATTTCATGGATCAGCTTTTGGACGACTCTGCGGCACATCCGGAGCAGTACACTGGTGGGATTTAAAGCTTCATTTGTAAAGGTTTTATCTGTCATAGCAATATTATATCTACTTCGGACTCATGCGTTTCATTTTGTTATACAGGAGGATCGTTTACTGCCTTACTTACTGATCGGCAGGTCCGACATCCCGATGACCAGTCGGGGCAGGCGGCTGACCCACAGCAGGCATGGGTAAATGAGCTCGGGATCGGGGAAGAGGTGTTGTACGACCTCCCGGATGATATGCCTGCTCAGGTGAACCCAGATGACCCACAGGCCGCAGCAGTGGAGCAGGAGGAGGCCGCTGTGGCGGCTCAGCATGAGGAGGCAAACATCATGGTGACAGACAGGCGCCGGGGTATGTATAGAGGTTACCGGGCGGAGGAGGAGTATAGGCGGACAGGCCGTAGACCGACTATCACTATGCCTGATGGGTTTATGGGTCTCATATGCTCATCTCCGGGGATGGTTAGGTTGGAGTTCTTACTCCATCACAGAGCGTCGACGAAGTTGTTTGTCCCTGGTGGTCGAGGAAAGGCATGGTCAGCATTTCCCGAGGCATATCGACATGGCATCATCCGCCGTGTAATGGTAAGTTAATTTTAAATCTAAAGATATACGAAAAACCAATTTTTGGCTCCTGATACCTTCCTTTAACACTAATTTTTTTTTTCAAATTTGCAGAACAAGTTCGAACTACCTGAAAATTGGCGGGCAATTCATAAATGGTGGGTGGCACTGGACTTTCTAGCAAGCAAGTCGTATAGTCAGCTTCGATACAGGCTTAAGCGTTATGTCATAGCCAAGGGTGGAGGCGATGCAGCTGCTAGTAAGCCACCACCGGGTTTCGAGCACAGGATAGATGAATGGAGGGCATTCGTCCACTTCCTTGAGACAGATCAAGATTATAAGGTACGCTTCTCCATGTGGTAAATTACATATGCATAAGATATAGTTCACTTGTTCACTTCTTCGAAACGTGTAGTTGCGATCCACGGTGAATGCGGAGAACAGGAAGAAGCAACTGTCAGTTCATACAGGTGGTACAAAGTCCATGCTCCAGCATGCACTCACAAATGTAGGTATTCCAATACAATAAATGTGGGTTTATATGCTATGTTCTTGTACTGACTTTTTTTAATAATGTATTACAGGATCTCACGCCGATACAAAACTACCGACATACCCACCTAAGGAGACAGAAAGGGCAGTTAACGGATCGATGGGAGTCGGAGGTCTCCATGCAGAATTATGTTAGTATTTTCGATTCTTATTTTTTTTTTTGTAGTAGTAGTTCATATCCATCTGTTTGTACGATTATATTCACCTTGTGCTCATGTTGTTTCAATTAGGAACGAATGGTGGAAAAAAGGAAGCGAGGATGATATTGCTGCTGCGTCAGGTCAGCGACCTAAGGAGGATAAGGTCATTATGGAGGAGGTTTTGGGCCACCGATCTGCCTACCGACGTGGCTTCGGTTACGGCATGCCGATAGATCAACATAGGGTTGATTACTATGAGCAGCCACGGGAGGAGAATTTGGTCCACTCTGAGTATGATAGGACCAGCCAGGAGGCCAAGATTGAGAAGATGCAAGAGAAGATTGATTTGCTGATGAACTACGTCCGTCCCCCTACTACATCTTCCTCCGGGCAGTACCCTCCATACCAGCACGCAGCACCACAGATGGGGACTTCCACTTATGGCCCTGATCCTAGTCAGCCTGGCTTTACGCCATTCACACCAGTCCCACCTCCTCCGTATCCTTACCATGGGTTTTATGGGATGCCGAGCCATCCATCCATGTTCACGCATCCTCCACACGATCCAGCACATGAGTCACCAGGCAGCTCCGCACAGCAGAGAGGACCACATCCTCAGGGGTTCATCCCATGGGCAGGGGGTCCCGGTTTTTCACAGTTTGCGTCACAGCCGTCCGCGTTTGGATCGTACGCTTTTCCTGGGGCTCCTTCGTCTTCACATCCTCCTGCCTCTCAGCAGCCTCCACATACTCCGACTCAGCCGGCAGCTGTTCAGTCGACACCGGCTTCGACCCCCCCATACAGTATCACAGAGGACATCCGTGAGAGGATCTGGTCGTGCTCGACTCCGACAGGAGCAGCGACAGTAGCTGCTACCGTGTTTTTCATTTCCTCATCGTTTTTTATTATTCGGACATGATGTTCACGTTTTATTGCATTACTTGTTTCGCACCTTTTGTCATGCTATTGATTATGATTACCGTCATATTTTGTCCCTTAGTACTGTAATTTATTACGACGAGTACCATGCACAGCTAATTTATATATAAAACCATTCAACAAACCCGCAGTATATCTCTATTCACCATGATCAAACATATATTAAATAAATTGGAAAGGACAAATTTATTATTTAATGTGTTACACACTGAACGAAATTTTCATAAAAATTACTGGAAAATAAACACAAATTACTAAACAGGGCAATGGTAATTACTTTTAGCAAATTCAAGCTCATTTCGTCTATTTGGTTACGTAACTATACATTACAATTTAACGTTTTCAGATTGGAAAAATGAAGGAATGGTTAACTATAAGTATTTGAAACATTATATTGCTCATGTGATTGAAAGATCATCCTAATTCATTCATCTAAGTTAATTACTTTTAGCTAATTCAAGCTCACTTAGTCAAGTTGAACTTAGATTCACTACAAATTCATTATACATGTAGGATTTATGTTAACTTGAACTTACCTTAACTTAAACTAAGTCAAAGATGGTTAACTTAACCTTAATCATTTAATTCAAAATATAAGTCAAAGATGGTTAAACTAACTCAATCTAATTCATTTTAACTCATTGAAGTCTATTTAATCAAGTTGAACCTCGGTTTGTTAACTAAATTCATTTTTTAATTAACTTTTACATTTAATCTAATTATTTGTTAAATCTATAAATGTACTGAACTCATGTTTAATTACATGAACCAGTCAACATAACACATCAAACATCACTTATCCATCTCATTATAGCTAAATTATCCAATTTGTAAGCAAAAAACACATAAACAAATAAAAACAAGTTGTTAACTTTGCATGGAAAATGTATCAGTTGAAAAGAAATGAAATTTAAGCACTGTTAATTTTAGCATTTGCAAAAGCTCAATACATGAAAGTTGTATATCTCTTTCATATCTTTCCATCGTAACTTCAATCGCCTCAATCAGAGATCAGATTAAAAAATATGGCCAAAATACGAAGAGGCTGAGAAACTGGGATTTTAATTAGGAATTGAAGATCTTAAAATACGATAGGTTATAAATTAACATCTTAAAATAAGGACTTAATTTAGGAATTTAATTTGAATACAAACATATTTAATGTGAGTTCGGGTTTAAGAACCAATATTTTCATTCAAACAAATGAACTCAAATTTTAGTAAGATTTCGGAATTAGTGTTTAGGTTAAAAATCAAGAGTTAATGAATCCTCTAAACTATTTTAGCGATTTTTAGAGATTATATCCTATATTCATTTAATCTATCTAAACTCAATTTATAATCTAGGTGAACATTTGGGGTATTTCAGTAACAACACCAACGTAGATAATTTCCTCAACAAACTAGCTTCCTAAAATCTACTTTTATCAAGATCTTATTTACATATTAAATATCAAGTAATCTATAAGACTATAAATCACAGATTTTAATTGTAAAAATTTATGTTCGTACGAACAATTTCATAATGAATACGATAAATATATTATTATCACAATCCATATGAAATAATTAACGGTATTGTAATTAATATATGTTAATTTTATATTTTTGTACAAAGTCGAAATCTTCTTTTATATGTTTAATATTATTAAAAATATTCTCAATATACAAAATGTCGAACAAATAAATATCTTATAAAAATAAATATCCAACTGAATAAGATTAATTTTTAATCTCATGTACTAGTAAATCAATTGATTAACAAATAATATTTTTATAATTATTATTAAATCTATGAAAATACTTCTTTATAATTATAACTCTCCAGTCTTATCTACTAGTAAATAAATTGATTAGTATATATATTTTATAAAATAATTAATATATATAAATATTTTTGTAATTAATTTTTAATGAATAAGAGTACATTACCTATTGAATAAGTTTTACCTTTAATCTTATCTGCTAATAAATTATGGATTAATAAATATATATATTTTTATTATTAAATATTTAATCTATATAAATAATTTTGGTATTTAATTTTTAATAAATAAAAGTATACCACCCTATTGAATAAGATTAATTTTTAATCTTATCTACTACTGAATAAATTGATTAATTAATATATAATTTAAATATGAAATATTTAATCTATATAAATATTAAATGTATGTACATATATTTATAATTAACTTTTAATAAATAAAAGTACATTACCCAATAGAATAACAACAACCTTAATTCTTGTTTACTATAAGTAAATTCATTAATAAATATATATTTTTTTATAATAAATATTTAATCTTTATGAATATTTTTTATTTAAATATTCATAAATATAAGTACATTACTCAATTGAATAAGATTTATTTTTAATCTTAATATTAGTAAATAAATTGATTAATAAATACGTAATTTCAATATATTAAATATTTAATTTATATAAATATTTTTTATGATTCATTTTTAATCAAAATAAGCACATGACACAATTGAATAAGATTAATTTTAATCTTATTTACTAATAAATAAATTGATTAATAAAAATATAACTTTAATAATTAATATTCAATCTATATATAATTTTTTATAATTAACTTTTTAATAAATAAAAGTACATCACTTAATTAAATAAGATTAATTTTTAATCTTATTTAATAATAAATATGTTGATAAATAAATAAATTTTTCAATAATAAATTTTTAAAAATTATACAAAATTTTGGGTAAAAATTTTTAGCGGACGACGCGGGAGAAGAAAGCGGGGGCGGGAAATTGGAATTTATTATTATGAGGCGAAATTCTCCTCATTTTATCATATGAGGCGAATTTCGCCTCACTGTCTAACTTATGAGGCGAAATTCCCCTCAGATTTCAACATATGAGGCGAATTTTGCCTCATCAGCCCAGTCACCACCCCTATAAATACACCCACTTCTCTCCTCTGCTCGCACAATTTCCCTCACAAATTTTCCTCCCCTCTCTCTCGAACGCAGCTCTCTCCACGGGTTAATAATTTCATCCTCTATTTTTATTTCATTTACTTAGTTTTTATATTTATTTTTTATTTATAATTATTTATTTGAATTTATTTTTGCAGGATTTACCATTTCTCATTACAAGTTCAACAATATTAAAATCAAATATAATATAAGGTATAATATTTTTATTTATATTTACAAAGTTTTTGTAATTTTTTTCAAATTTTAGATATATTCTACTTTTTATTTTTAACATTTATGTCAATATAAATATATTTATAATATCATAATACTCTTATTATTTCAAATGTTTAGAATAACAAACTTACATACAATATTTTAATTAAAATATAATATATTTGTAATATTAATTATACGTTTTTTTTTTTTAAATTATTGCAATAGGTGTTGTATTTTTTATTTATTAATTCTGCAAAAATATATAAATAATAAATTTAAGGCAAATAATAATAGTAATAAATTCGTAATATTAATTATAATTTTTATAATATGTGTTGCATTTTTTAAAATTTTGAAAATAATAATTATTAATATTAAATTAATAATAATTTAAATTCTCAAATAATAGTTACTAATTATAAATCTTACGGAGTGTTTGGTAGATGAGGCGAAACTCGCTCCCTCTTTCTATATGAGGCGAATTTCGCCTCATGCCACGTCGGCTATGAGGCGAAATTCCCTCACTAGCGACGTGGCGCTCAGAATTTAATGAGGCGAAATTCGCCTCATATAGCATTAATGAGCGAATTTCGCCTCACTAGCCGAGTTGGCACCCCCATCCCACGATGAGGCGAATTTCGCCTCACGTTTTAAAAAGTGAGGCGAATTTCGCCTCTATTTCCTAAGGTGACCGACCTTCTTAGGCGAATTTTTGAGGCGAATATTTCGCCTCAATAGCATTACTGAGGCGAAATTCTAAGCTATGAGCGAAATATTTCGCGCTCTTAATGTCATTTTTTACTAGTGTGTAAACCGACGGTAAAAGTAGGTTGGATTTTCATATATGTATATGTTGGCATGTTGAGGTTAGTTAGAATTTATCTTCATGATGATGGTGTGTGCATAATTGAATGCATGCACGAAGATATCAAGCATTGTTAACTAAAATATTTGTCGCTCATTGAAAATTAATAGATACTATTCGATCTAGTATCTTGCGAGTACTTAATTTAATTAGAAATTGAGACTCAAACTGGAAATTACTATATCTTAAAAGTAATCACCAGAGAATTTTAAATTCTCCATGTTGCAATTGATAATTATCTATTAAGATATGGTTATTTATTGCTTGATAATAGAACAATATGATAGATTTATTAATATTCTGGGTTTATTCTAATTGTACAGTCGCATCATGCATGCAATATGAACTTGGAAAAGTTTCAAGTTGATAACATGTGGAAGATATTGTTAGAGAAATGTAAGGAAGGAAGAACAAGTGAATCTTTGTTTTTCAAAAGCATGCGTATGGCAACTTATTGAATTTCATTTTGTTGATGTGTTCTTAAATCATTCTTGCTCATTTTTTTTCTTTTAGTCTTTTGTGGAATTATTCTAATAGCATGCTGAAGCTTCGAGTTTTCAAATGAGGAAGAGAAGCTTCATGTTTATAGATTTGAACTCTTGATCTCAACAATTGGATGTTATTGAGATGGAAGGACCATAAGAGATGTTAGATTGACTAAAGATGATTTATGGTCCAAAACGAAGCCTCGTCACATTAAAGGTTCATTAGTTTTTTTATTAGTGTTGGCTTAGGCAGATCCAAGTTTCGACAACACTTATAGGAAGAAACCCACTTCTTTATAAATATAAGCTCAAGGGTTATAAAAAGCTCAAGAAGATTTTGAGGCTTCTCAAAAGTGTTAATAGCTAAAAAATTACTTTAAATCCCTTTATGCACATGAGAAAGCCAAGTAAGGCCATGGTGGGCTAGTCCAGTGATACCCGTTCATAACCTACCTAGCAAAATATACCAGACACATCCTTATAATTGGGCTAGCTATCTCCTTGAACCTTAGAACTAGATCAAGAAGACGATCAATGGTATTAAGTGGGATGAAATGTCTTATTATTAAAATTCTCTACAAACATAAAATTACTAACAAGTCAATAAGTTTGGTGATATTGAATCATTACTACTGAGAAAACAAACTTTGAAATTTGGATTATCATTTGACTTGGGTCTATAATCTAGAGGATTGACAAACTATTTCTCCGTAATTTATGGTCATTTATCGTTAAAGACACCACATTAGTATTGCAAAATATAAAAATCAATTTCATGATAGGAAATGATCTATCGAGGTGCTATGATATACATAATCAATAACAAAATGTTGTCTTTTAGGATCTGCAAGATTGCATTAGAACATCCATACAACTACAAATATTGAGGAAATACTATAATTTGTTATAAATTAACAAACATCAGTCGATGTTATACAAAATGGTATGACTTTGCACTAGAGAGTGTGACTTTGCAGCACCACGCCCTAATGAATCCTCACGTTGTAGTACGATCGTAGAAGTGTTGCGGTTTGCGTCCTCGAAACAGTAGAATATCAAAGACAAAGTTGTGCAAGTGTTGGTTTGTTGTGGTTGTTCATATTTATATATCTAAAATGACTAGGCCTGCTTACCAGATTGGTAAGCTCATGTTTTGGTTCTTCCTTTATTAGATCCACAATAAAGCTTGGATGCTAATTGAGAAGAAAATCACGTAGGCTAATCAAGCTTAGTAGAATAAATTTAGGGTTTTATACCCAAAACGAAAAAACAAGAGTAAAAAAAAAAAGAACCAGCTTAGGAGACGCTCTAGAACTTGACATTGGTGTGGATAAACTCCTAATAAACTTTTAAATGTTATAAATCTTACCCTAAATTATTTTAAATTAGCAAATAGTCCCAATGGTTACAAGTTTGTAACTTACCCCTAAACTTTAACCTTAATTCAGAAAAATCCCTTTGAAACTAAAGTATTCTTTAATAGCACATAAACTGTGAACTTTTTTTTTTTTTTGACCGAAATAAACTGTGAACTTAAATGCGTGATTTTTGAACTGAAAATACAAACACTTTTTACGTTAAATTATTTCCAATATGTAAAAGTTTATATTGATATAGTCCAATGTTTAAGGTCATCAATAATTTTTCCATAAATTTAATTTCTTTAAATCTTATGATTATGCTAGAGTAGACCATGGAAATTATTAAATAGTGAGGAAAAAAGATAAAATAGGAACTATTGACTTGAAGACTTCCATTATCCAACAAATTATTAATATGGTCCTTTTTTATGCCAGAGAAATGAAATTCATTTATTCAAGCCAAGATCAAGATACGGGCACAGACAATGCCGACAAATTACATTAAGGGAAATGAGGATCTAAAATCTAACTCAAAAATGGACACAATTCCTAGATAAAAATAGGTTATAATGACTTAGAAAAAACTTCTAGCACAATCGAAGAATAAATTCTAATATGTGCCTAGGAAATATCCCATATGAAGAAGAAAAACAAACAAAAAATAAAAATAATTGAACAAAAATCTAAATTGAAAAATGAATTTGTCTAAATTTTTATTCATTAATGGAGAATTGATTGCAAAGCTTCTCATCTAAATCGATGTCTTTTTATTGAAGAAATTGTATTGTGAAAATTTGTGGTAGCACCCATCAAGTTAGGGCGGATGGCTAAAATATGATGACCGCTGCCCTAGACATTTTAGAGAAAAAATCCAGAGAGAGACTAACATATTTATATGGTCCTTAATCAACATAAGCAATTTTAATTTTTTTTTTTAATAGCTGACAGGACCACTACTAAGACATTGCCGTCATATTATTAATTCAAGATTTTCAAATTCGTTTGAATTTTCAGAAACACTTAATTGTATCGAGAAGATAATTGTCGAAGTCTCTCTTTTACATTGGATATCTCTATTCCAATCTGGCATAGATGGCCTGTATAAAGAAAATACGTATAACATTATTAGTGTATCCTTTTAATGTTCATATTAAAATGTTCCAATAACACAATAAATGAATCCTTAAACTCAGGAATGTAACGAATGTAAATTCATCCATGAAGCAAGAGAAGCATGCCCATGTAATTGTAAAGAAAATAAATCATGTTTATGAAGTTGGATATTCTACTTTATTTGAACGAATAGTGCCCAGAAACTGACCAGTACCCGCAACGGAATAAGTCAAATTTATGACTTCACCTCCTTCTTCTTTGATAATATGAATAACTTCTTGCAATATGATGCTTTTGTTCCGTTCACTTACTTTGAAATTTACTTCTAACTCGTCGCTCATGCTTGATAATACTGAAATTTCTGGCAAATCATGATGTTCTTTCTCACTTAGTTGTTCCAATCTTGCACGTAGCATCGTTAGTCTCTCTTGACATTGTCTTATATGTCTGGTAGCTCGGCCTATTAAATCCAATACTGAGCACTAAAAAAAAAAAAATGGAAATATAATTAAACATATACCCTTCTTATTAAACTAACTGCTGAAAAAATCCACATAAAGTTACATTAATTACTTTTATTAACACTTAGAAAATTATAAAATAAATTTTCTATTGTTCAACGTATTAAATATATTTTTTAAATAATCTCTGTATGTGGATTTTCACTTTTGAATTCTCGTAACTTGCGAATGGTCCCATTATAATTGAAAAATAACAAAAAAAAAAAAGAAAAAAGAGAGAAAAGGGGAAGAAAACAACTCCCGTAATTTAATGACTATACCTTTATTATAAACATGAAAAAGAAATGATATTAACAAGATAGCTTTTCAGATAGGGTTAAATACAAAAACATAATATATGTTTTGATTAATTTATAAATGCATGATCCGTGTTAATTTTTTTAATAAATAGGTGATTCGGGTTTTATACAAAAGTATTAATATTATTTAATAATTTTGGATTGACATATATCAATATTTTATTAGCCATAAATATTAATTTTATTCTTTTAAATTTTCTCATTTTTAAAAATAATTTTTAATATATTTTATTTTATTTTATAATATTTTTATTAGATTAATTTTTTAATCTTAAGAGTCTAACACATATCATTCTAAATAGTAATTAATTATATTCTCATATATTTACAAATTGGCCAAAACATAAATCATATTTTTATAATTAATCCTTTTAAAATAACAAATTTTATATAGATACATATTTAATATAGAATGGACACTGATAAGATATAGGCAAACAAGAGACAATGAAAATAGAAGAAAAAATTATACTATTAATAAAATAAAAAAAAATCCTCGTTTTGATGCACTAACACGTTCAACTGTGTAGAAATAATAGAAGTGCTAGGAATCCTTGTTGCAAATAAATTTAGCTATTTTCGAACTATTTGAGCTTGGCTTGCTTTAGGCTCGATTCAGCTTGAGCTCGATTAGTAAATAAGGTGAGTTTGAGTTCAAAATAAAGTTTGTTTATTTAAACAAGCTAGGTTCGAGTTTTGATTTAGACTCACTAGTCGGCTCGTAAATAAGCTCACAACTAGGCTCGTCAACATGCTTGTAATAAGTTCGTTAGTAGATTGGTGATTTTTTTTATGTATGACATATTATCAATAACTACATTATAATAAAAATTAATTTCTATTTAATAATTATGTATATATATTATAACAAGACTTATATATTATATTTTAGATTTTAAAAAATAAAAAACGAGTTATCTAAATGATTCGAGCTTGAACTTAAATTTTAGGTTTGATAAAAAAACTTAGCTTAATTGAAGCTCGTTTCATAAACGAACCAAAATTGATCTTAAACTTAATCTCATTTAACTAAACGAGCTGAATTCGAATCTCAATTTTAGACTCGTTAAAAAATTCAATCTAAGCTTAAACTTATTAAATTTTAAATAAATTAAATTCTATTTTTAGAATGCTCGATTCGGCTCGACTCGTTAGAATCCTAGCTAGGATCAATAATCATCAGTCCATTTGATCTTGACATTGCACGAGGGGAGGTACAAGTACTTTCAATCACCGAGAGAACAGTGGATTTTGTCAGACCGACTTTAATACGCGTTCGTTGCGAACAACTTGAGGAGAGTTTCTTCCGTGTTAAATCAGGCACCTTATATTTCTACTGTTTTTTACAAGGACATGTATGCTAATATTTTTTAAAATATAATTTATACGTTGCAAACGTTTTGCTAGTCCAAATTTTGAAAATAAATGAAAAAAAAAATTGCAACAGTAAAAAAAAAGGGAGAAGAGACAATGACCGCTCTATAATTTCAGTTCTTTTCATTGAAATACAAACGAGATGACCATTCTAATAATTATGCAATTTAATCAGTTTATATAGGTTTCAAATTAAAAAATTACTTTTGTTTCTTATTTGAGCAAGTTTGATAAATCTATTAATTATATTTTATATGAAAATAAATTAAACTTTAACAATATATATACCTAATATTAATATTATAAAATTTTATTTAACCTTTTTATTTGCATTAAAATTACCTTAAAAATCAATGGTCTTATAATCTAGTATCATTCGATTCTAATCCTCATTCTTGAAATACCAATCCGCATTATAATAATCATTGTAGTCATGTGATTGTAACTAATGGAAAAACAAATTACCTTAAAAAAATTAAGAAATTGGTGAAAGTAATCATAGCACGGGACCAACAAACTATAAAATATATGTATAATTTATAAACCCTCTTAAAGATAATTAAGAATAAAATGAAAAGGTTTTTAAGAGTGACAATTTCTTAAAACGATGATATGGCACGTTGAGGAATTTAGAGAGTTCTTTCACACCAAATTGGTCTTATTATCCTTCCAAGTATTATAATTAATAATTATAATATAAAACACAAAATATTGACTGGTTAAATCTATATAACATTTTGTGGGGGCAGATCACATACTATGTAAATATTGAAAATTTTAACAAGTTTTTCGATGGAATGGTGAAAATGAAAATACATATTACAACATTTATACCTCGTTCACATGAGTTCATATGAAAAAAATGATGATTCATAATGAAATGCTATTACATAAGATGATGATTAGCAATTCAAATCCTCATTTCTATGAATTATTATTCAATATTTTATTTTTCAATTTTGTTATAAATGTCTCAGTGTTGAAAATATCACCCATACAATTATTTCTCTTAGTAATAAAGATAAGGAGCATTATAAACATTTTACGTTTTTAATTAATTATCTATTTTATTTTATACCAAATAAATATTATAATAATTATTACAACCATATTATATTCATATTAAATTAGAATTTAATTCCTCCGATATTCAATACAGAAAAGAGAGTAAACCGCTAATCTAATATTATTCTTTCTTAATTATTCTAATCTGCAGCAAGGCCTGTCCTTTTTTTTTTTTTTTTTTAATCTGCGACTCAGCAAATTAAACAAGAAAGACGAGTTTTGTATCTTTTGAATGCCTCACTAGTCAATACTTTTACTAGCATACATAACAATGCAAAAATTGATGCAACTTATAAGAAAAATCTTATGTCTTACAAGCTAAATGGAATTTGCTTCTAGAATTAGATACCTCGACATCCCTTTCTATTTTCTCATCAAATGTGCTACAGGTAAATCGAGAGAGAGAGAGAGAGAGAGAGAGAACCCTGAACGCCAGAGGAGGCAATAGTGAAGCAAGCCTGGCAAAAAGGTCTTTACAATGCAACCTTCGGTGCTTTTCTTTCAAATTCCGTTCAATCTTCGCTCTGTTTGACGAAGAACCTGACATGACTTTGCTAATCTGTAACGGTGATGTTCTTAATTTTATGTTTGTGGTAAGATATATAGTAAATACAAGACTGGTTTCTAGCGAGGCAGGAAGTTTGATCATTATATATAGAGAGAGCGAAATCGAAACAGAACGTATAACCTAGGTTATAAGATCAAGACTTGAGTTGAAAGGGCAGAATTCCAATCAAATTTGGTCTTTCCTAAGACGATATGACAAATTATATAAACAAGAACATTATGGCGGCTTTTGGATTGGAAAAGGGCCGTGCAGGATGAATCTGTAATAGAAACACACTGCACAAATAAGGGCTTGTAGCTTTCATGATGTGGGTGCAATCAAATAGGATGGGACCACTTCATGCCAATTTGCTTGTGTAATTCCTAAAATTGACAAGCCGGAACTTTTCAACCACTGTAGGCCAATTAGCTTATGTAATGTCAGTTATAAGATGATTACGGAAATGATCTCTAATAAACTTAAATACATAATGCTTATAGTGGTTCTTCTTCTTCCTGCTCAGTCCAATTTTTTATGAGAAGACATATTGTAGATAATATTATCATAGCCCAAGAAATCATTCACTCTATAAGATCCCTCAAAGGTTGAAAGGGATTAATTGCAATTAAGGTGGATCTTGAAAAGGCTTATGATAAAATGACTTGGAGCTTTATTAACGACACTTTATTAGATGTAAGAATTCCTGATTATTTGTCAAAGGTTATTATGGGTTGCCTTAAAACTTGTTCAATGCAAATATCTTGGAATGGTAACATTAGCTCTTCCTTCAACCCAAAAAGGGGGGTTCGGCAAGGTGATCCGATGTCTTCTTATCTCTTTGTGTTGTGTATGGAAAGGTTGTCTCAAACTATTTATAAAGCAGTTCAGGATGGGAGATGGAACCCTTTTGTATTTGGGAATAGTATTATTTCCAATCTGTTTTTTTTTTTTTTTTTGGCATATGACCTTATTATTTTCGTTGAAGCAATGGAAAAGCAGGTGGTTGTTCTGTTATCCATACTAGAGGAATTTTGTACTACTTCTGGTCAATCCATAAGCCGAGAAAAAACTCAGGTTTTTGCCTTTAAAAATGTCAATGAAGGCATGGTAATAAAAATTGGTAGCGCTTTTGGGTTTTCTCTTACAAGAACCTAGGCAAATATCTTAGAATAACTCTTCTTCATGAATGGGTCACAAAAACTACCTACCAAAAAATAGTGGATAAAGTGAAATAAAGAGATGGAACCCTTTTGTATTTGGGAATAATACTATTTCCGATCTGTTTTTTGCATACGACCTTATTATTTTTCGTTGCAGCAATGGAAAAGCAGGTGGCTGTTCTGTTATCCATACTAGAGGAATTTTGTACTACTTCTGGTCAATCCATAAGCCGAGAAAAAACTCAGGTTTTTGCCTTTAAAAATGTCAATGAAGGCATGGCGATAAAAATTTGTAGCCCTTTTGAGTTTTCTCTTACAAAGAATCTAGGCAAATATCTTAGAATACCTCTTCTTCATGAATGGGTCACAAAAACTACCTACCAAAAATAGTGGAGAAAGTGAAATAAAGAGCCAAGAGTTGGCATCCTCATAAACTCTCTTTGGTAGGCTGATTAACTTTATGCCAATCGGTCCTCTCAACCATGCCTCTCTACACTATGCAATATTCTCTACTATCGAAAGGAATATGTGATCAATTGGATAAAACAAGAAGAAAATTTCTTTGGAGGCCAATGGAGGAAGAACATAGGTTAAGTCTTGTTAATTGAAACTATGTGTGTTAGCCTAAGGAAAATGGAGGCTTAGGCTTAAGAAAGATGAAGGAGGTTAATGAGGCACTTCTTATAAAAATTGTGTAGGGATTAATCTAAGGATCAAAGGGATTTCGGATAAAAGTGTTTCGTGCAATGTACAAGATTACTGATAATGTGATTCCTGTTTCAATTAATGTGAGTAAAGGATCCCATTTGTGGAGGAGTGTAGTGAAAGTTTGGAAGACAGGTTTAGAAGGTCTATCATGAGGGATTGGTAATGGCCAAAGAGTATGTTTTTGGTATGATAGATTGGCTTTAACTGACAATCCTCTTATTATTCATGCTAAGCACGTAATTCCAGAAGTTGAATTAGAAGCTTGTGTTCAATTTTATGTTAACAATAATAGAGAGCGGGACTAGTAGAAACTAGAGAAATTGTTGCCTCAAGAGATCTTGAACTATATTGTTGCCATTGTACCACCATCTGATGCAATATGATGTGACAAGCCTATTTGGGGACATTCAAGCTTAGGTAAATTTGCTACAACATTTATCATTTGCTTAATTGTTGGAAGATGTTAGGTTTCTCGTAATCTAAAATTAAAGCTAGTTTCAAAATGGGATGGCCTATAATGCATTCATACTTTTTTGTGGTTAGCATTACATAACTATTTTCTAACAAATGAGGAAAGACAAAGATGCCATCTGATGCTGGATGGAAGTTGCCAATGTTGTGGGGAAAGGGCAGAGACAACTGATCATGTTCTAAGATTTTGTAAGAATGATTTATCCCTATAGCGTTGTGTGACTCTCGAAAGCTTGTGCTCATTTTTCTTCAATGGTTCCCTTCATGATGGCTTTGTTTGAATTTGAATAATCAAGAACTTGTGGATGGCATCCACTAGAATTAATATTGGGACGACTTGTTGGCTTCTTTTGGAGGTGAGAAACGCTGAAATTTTTAAGGGGGAGAACTCTCATGCTAACTCAGTGAAAATTATATTATGGGCAAAGGTCAAGGAAATGCAGAGGGCTAAGTTAGATTTCGTAGAATCAAAAGCTATTGGACTTTGGAAGGAGGAGAGTTTGACTGGATGGAAAAATCCGCCTAATAATTGGTACAAAATTAATACAGATGGGGCTACAAAATTGAATAAAAAGGTAGCTATTGTGGGGTTCCTTATCCATGACAAATGGGGCAATTGGGTTATGGTTTGATGGTAAATGTTGAGACTGGTACATCGTTTATTACTGAGCTGTGAGGTACATATAGAGGACTGCAATTGGCTTAGAGATCAGGACTAGAAATGTAATATTGGAAATGGATAATAAGCAAATAGTGGAAATGTTAAATGATAATCTTATAGGAAAAATATCATCATTAGAACTTGCTTAATCCCATCAAAATACTTTTAAATAAAAATTGGCAAGTTATGGGTACCCATTCTTACAAAGAAGGAAATTGTTGTGTTGATAACCTAGACGATCGTGCTGTAGAGATGCCTTTAGGATGCACTATTCTAGAGATAGTTACAGATTGACACGTTGAGCCGCTACGTCGAGATATAATGGGAGTGGCAATGCCTAGGATATGTATAATCTTATTGGGCTTCTATTTTTTTTTTTTTTTTTACTTTTCTTTTTTGATACCCCTTCTTAATATAAAAAAAAAAAAATGGGACCAAATAATTGTTAATATATTTTAATAAGCTAAAAGAGGAAAATTCCATACAACATATTAATAAACAAATATATTTATGGTCCCATTATATATATATATATATTAAGATGTTACTTATTTAACACCTTAGATTCATTTTAAACCGTGACCATATCATTGAAATATTTAATATATCACTTACTATATTTATACATATATTTACGTTACTCCCTTCGTATAAGAATGAGTTGTGGCGCTCACTATATGTGATTGTTTTGCTGCTACTTTGAGGTATTACTCACATGTCTTTATACGAAGCCCGTATTAATTAAATTTCAAAATGGAAAAGCAAAGATAAAGGAAATTCTCCCTAACTAATAAATTAAATAAATATAAGAAAATTTTCAAATTCTATTATTGCCCTTTCCACGTTCTCTTTCTTATTTATTTATTTTTATATTATTTAGTGTATATCTTGATCATGTGTTACTAATAACAGATCTTATAAATCGTCAAAAAATTAGGTCTACTATATAAGTATATGATGCAAATTGGCTCTTCTATGGCATATAAAGACAAAATTACAAGATCAAACATCAAATTTAATAATCACATCTCGTTCCTCAATATACCATTTTATTCTTTTGCAATTGCAAGTACATTCCACTTAATGTGCTTGTATATATATTATAAACAATGAGAAAAAATAGATGTAAGCTAATGGTCTTATAGTTTAATATATTAAAATTGATTTTTCAAGCATAATCAAATTCTCCCTAGTATAATTGGAAAAAAAATTATAGTTGCATAATATAGGATATGATTATTTTGATATTTTTAGCATAAGACAACTATTATTATTGTTCTTGTTGTTGTTGTTTAGCATCACCACTATTATTCAAGGAGAGCACCACTACCACAAGTATTATTCAAGGAGAAAGGTATAAAATTACCAAACAAACATCTTCCCTCTATAAAGGAAATACTAGATAATAAGGTACTTATGCATAACTAATAATCATATCTATAGTTTATAAAAAAAAAAAATCCCTTTTCAATGTATTTACAAACTTAATAATCAATACTTTAATATAATTAGATACATTTATTGTGGGTTCATATATATAAGCTTATGTAAATCTACATTTCATTTCATTATTATTATTTTTTTTTGGGCAAAGACGAATTTTATGTATTAGAAAGAAATTACATCAATTACAATGATCAATACAAGAACAATGACAAACGAAGAGTTAAAGGTACAATTACTCAACCATATAAAGGGTGCATCTCTTCTACTATCACAGATAGAGGAAAGAAATTCTCTTAAAGAATAAAACTCAATCAACTAGTAAGTAGACTAGATCTCATAAAAGGAATGACAAAATCTCATATAAGCTATGAAAATAAAGTAAAAGGCATAAATAACAAATACATTAAAAAATCCACCTATTTAAAAAGCTACCAATAAAATAATATTCATTTGATCTTCAACTCTTTCAAAACGCTCAGAATATCCATGATGATGAAAATAATATAATACAACCCAGATCTAATATTAAAGATAGTGGATACGTTGCTCTTTAAATTGATATTAATGGATTTGTGGAATTATTATGGTAAATAATGGAAAGAAATTTAGAGGAGAGGGGCGGCGACATGACCGCCTCCTCTACACTATGGTTTATGATAAAAAAAAAAAAAACCTATGAGAGAGAGAGATATGGGATTTATTCAAATCTAAATCCATAATCTTAAATTAACAAGAACAACATATGTGAAAATTAGGTACAAAGTAAAACGGAAGCATACCTTGTTTCATTGAATCACAACAATCTCAAATCCAGGTAGATGATCTTCTAGCTGGTGTGTGCATAAACTCTTTTCTATGAGTTATAAGAGAACTTTGTAGAATGAGAGGGTGTATAAGAATAACAAAAAGTATCTTTCTAGAGACTCACAATACCATTATATAGTACACATGTAGCTAGGTATCATAACCCTAGCATAAAACTTATGGGTCAAGCTATTGAAAGAGATAATCTATTTAAGTAATAGGCCTAGGGTATCTACACATAAAAAAATGTGTGTGTATATACATACATATATATATATATATTATAACGACAAATTAATATATGATGACAAGGCACAATATAATATTACTAATTAACCACTAATAGAAGTGCCAAATAATTTAATTTATTTGTAATAAACATATAATAACCTTTTTATGCAATTGCATGAGCGTCCACATGCCCATTTGCAATAAACCACAAGTGCACATAAATTAAGTCTAAATTCTAATAATCTCCCACTTGGAATGTATATCCATGTGCTCAAGTGCATCTCCTAATGTTGTATAAATACACAACTCATTAATTAGCTAGTTATCAAATAATCATTATCTTAATCAATCATGTCCAATTAGTGTCTTTAATACATAGATCAAAGAGGCTTTTACCAAAACTAATCCTTAGTTAGACCCATAATGATCATATATACAAATCAACTAAATGACCCAATTGAGTGTGGATGTATAGCATGTAATTTACATGTCCATTGCGACAAAAGCATGTCTACTTCTAATTGGTCCTTCCAAAATGAGGTCATTAACCAAACACACATTCAGAGTGAAAAATAGAATACTATATACTTGAATACATTAAGTACAAATGTCATGACATAATCAAATAACTAAATGAGTAAACAATACAAACTCCCTCTAAACCTAGATGTCATCTAACAAAATGACACCCATGTGAGTAGTATGCTCAATAAAAACTTTTGGTGCCAATGCCTTAGTCAATGAATCTGCTACTATAGAGTTTGTATCGATATGCTCTATACTAACTAAACCACTTTGAACCCTTTCTTTTACAAAAACAAACTTAATGCCAATGTACTTTGACTTGACGAACTCCTGTTGTTATTGAAGTAAAGGACTACTGCCCTACTATCACAAAATAATTTAAAGTGGTCTCAATCTCATTAACCACATGCATCCTGAAATAAAATTACAAAACCAAATAGTTTGATTAGTTGTCTCATAACAAGCTACAAATTCTACTTCCATAGTAAAAGAAGCAGCCGGTAATTGCTTAGCACTTTTCATACAATAGCTCCTCCTATTAGCAAAAAAATATAACTCGATATGAACTTTCTACTATCATGACATCCTACAAAGTTAGAATCTAAATACCTAATGACCTCAACTTTATCCAACTTTTTGTATGTGAGCAAGTGATCATTCGTCTTTTGAAGAGACCGCATAACTCTTTTGGCTACAACCCAATGGTCTTTATCTGGATTGCTTTGGTATCTTGGTAGCATTCTATGAATGAATGCAAGATTTAGACGAGTATAAACTTGCAAGTAAGTCAAATAACCTATTGCTAATACATAGGGAATTTTCTCTATAGCTTTGGACTCAAAATCATTGTTGGGCATTGATTTAAACTAAATTTATATCCTTTACTCATAAGGTTATCATGTGGTTTACAATTCTACATGCCAAACTTTTATACGACCTTCTCAACATAGGCCTTTTGCAATAATTACAAGATTCCATGAGAACGATCTCGATGAATTGGTATTCTTAATACAAAAAGAAGCCTCACTAAGATCCTTCATTTCAAAGTTTTCTAAAAGAAAACTTTTAGTCTCTAGCAACAAACTTACATCACTAATAGCAAGTAACATGTTATCTATATACAAAATTAAGAAAATAAATTTACTCCCATAGAACTTCTAATACACCCAATCATCAATTGTATTTATCTTAAAGCCAAATGATAACACAACTTGATGAAATCTTTGGTACCATTGACGAGAAGCCTATTTAAGCCCATAGATAGATTTCCTCAGTTTGTAAACCATTTGCTTATAGTCATTACCATTTGAATGCTATCTTAACAATCATTTGATGAAGCTATAAATGAAAATGTACTAAAAATGTCAAATTGTCCTTAAAGAGTCTTTTGAGGAAACCGAAGAGAAAGTCTCCTTGCAATTGATGCCCTCACGTTGAGTGTAACTTTTAGCAACAAAACACACTTTATATCTTTCCATATTGCCTTATGAGTCCCTTTTAGTTTTGCAAAAGCATTTACACTTGATGGGCCTCACACCATCTGACAATGGGACAAGATCCAAAAATCATTGTTCTTCACGGATTTCAACTCTTCATTTATAGTATCAATCCATTTATGAGCATTCAATCTTTCAATGGCTTCACAGAAAGTGATAGGTTCATCTTCTGATGAGTAAAAGATTTCCTGATGCTCATTGAGAAATATAATATAATCATCTAATGTTGCACTTCTCCGCTCTCTAGCAGACCTCCTTAAAGGCACTAGTTTTTGAGATTATTGAGGTTGTTGAAGAGCTAAGGGTAGAGGAACATGATCATCAAAATGTTCTTAGATCTCATAAAGAATACACTCTTGATTCAGTATAGGAACAATCAAAGAAAGAGACACTTGATATTGTTCAACTTTTTTCTCCTAACTCGAAACCTAAACAGCGGACAATGTACTATGTTCCTCTTTAAAGACAAAGTTTTTGACCTTATCTCCCCCCTCAACCTTAACATCCTTAAAGAATTGTGCATTTCCCATCTTAAAGATTGTTCTGTTTAGGGATCGTAAAATTTATAATCCCGTGATCTCTCGACATAACCAATAAAGTGACAAGTTGTTTTTTAGGCTAAATTCTTTTCATTAGACCTATAAGGCCTGGTTTTAGCTGAACATCCCTAAAACCTTAGTGCTTAAGGACAAGTTTTCCTACCATTCATAACTCATATAAGGTTTTGATTGTCATTTTAGTTAGTACTCTATTGAGAATATAGGCTATAGTCTTTAACACTTCACCCTAGTGTGAGTCTGTTAGTTTTGTATGACTAATCATACTTCTTACCATATCTGTAAGGGCCTTATTTTGTCTCTCAGCTACCCCATTCATGCTAGATGAACATGGCATGGTATATTGAGGAACGATACCACACTCCTCTAGGAATTTTGCAAATGGCCTTGGACATTATTTACCCAAACCATCATTTTTCTATAATATTCACCTCTTTGGTCAAATCTAACGGATTAATTCTTTTGCTTAGTTGATTTTCAACAACTTTGGCCTTAATATTTTAGACATGTCTAAAGCTTGTGACCTCTCATGAATTAAATATATGCAACCATAATGACAGTAATCATCTATGAATGTGATAAAGTAATATTGACCATTCCATGAAGCTATAGGAAATGGCCTATATATATATATATATATATATATATATGATGTATTAGTTCTAAGATTTCCTTAGCTCTCTTAACTCTAACTCTTTTCTTGTTTGTTATTTTACCTTTTATACACTCAACACACATTTGTTTATTATCCAAATAATCAAGCATATTAAGTATTCTCTCTGTCACAAGCCTATCAACTCTCTCTTTAGAGATATGTCATAGTCGCTCGTTGCCATAATACATAGGAATTCTCATCAATTAATTTTCATTTAGTGCCTCTTGAGTTAACATGTAAGGTTTCATATGTTGAATTTGCAATTTTAAGCAAATAGAGATTGTCCATATAAGATACAATATTAGTAACTACAAGGTCACATTATGAAAGAGATGGATTGCCTATTTCTAAGTGACAATACAATAACCTTTTTGTCTAAAATAGACACAAAAACCAAATTCCGTTTGAAAAATGGTACAATAAATGTCTTCTAATTCTAAAACAAAACCATACATCAAGGATAATTTGAAAACACCAGTAGCTTAAACTTCAACTCTATCGCCATCTCTCATATAGATGAATATCTCATCATCACTTGGTTAGCGACAACTTTGGCAACCCTGCATAGATATACTAATGTGAGCAATGGATCTTGAATCTAACCACTAACTACATCTAAGCATTGTAACTATATTAACTTCTAAATAAACAATACGCGCTAAATGGCTCCTGAATCTAACCACCAAGTATATCTAGACACTAAAACTAAATTAACCTTTGAACATATCTTTCTTTACGGGCCAAGCGTGATAGTTAGTGCAATCATTCTTCATATGAGAGAATCTTTATAGGGAAAAATAACACTTTATGTGCTTAGACTTTTACTTTTTGTTCTCAAAAGCATCCACAACTGATTTACCCTTTTTTTTCTTGGAACCTTTAGAGATGGAAGCAAAATTGGCACTTTCGTCTTCTTTTGCCATATCTTTTTTCCTATTGCACCAATGAGAGATAAGCTCATTAATTATCCATTTTTTTCTTTTGATAATTATAGCTCACTTCAAGATGACCAAATTGAGGAGGCAAAGATATCAAAGCAAAATACACTACTACTTCATCAAGAAGCTCTAAATATAGTGCCTTCAGCTTTGATATCATGTGAGACATCTGAAGATCGTATGCCCTTATATTTCCTACGCCATTATACTTCACGAGACCAATTACATAAAAGTGTAATGATTTTGGCCTTATTGCATTTCACAAAGTGTTGCTCCAACTATTAAAGGAACTTCAATACAATTGGCTCTTCTATCATAGTCCTAAGGTAATTTTTTTGTATTGCACTCTCATGATAATCAGGCTAAGGCGTTCAAGCATTCTCACTGAGTCATTTCCTTCCATTGCTCAAGAGTACTCTTCTTTATAGCTCAGTCGGCATGGCTCCCTAAGTGCAAAGTCTAGGAGCCATGTCCAAATTAATGCAACTTAAATGAGTATTGACCTTTTGTTTCCAAAGCCTAAAGTTGGAACCATCGAGTTCGAGATGTTGTTGGAATAATATGAAGCACAAGTATATGTAATAATTGAAATAAAATAAACACGTATCAATCAAAATGCTCATAAACATAAAACAAATGGGGAAAAATGGGGTCCGACATTTATAATGACTACCCCATTGCCAAAAAAAAAAAAATGGCATAATACTGAATTTAGTCTTTGGATAAAGAGTTAGCCTACAATGATTTTCTTGTTGTAGCGATCAAGCTTAAGCAACAAGTTCTAGTCAAGTGTTAGCCTTTCTTTGGGCCAACAATTGGATATACTAACAGACAGCTTCATAAAATTTTCTTACTTTGACAATTTCATCTAATGAAGTATCCACTTCATTCAATTTGAAATAGTCAAAAAACATTCATAAGAGCAATATTATGTCATTAGAAGTTTATATGTATTCTTTAAAAACAATAACATAACATTTAAACAATATTCGAATCCTTATAAAACATATCTATTACACAACATTATCAGCAATTTTATTTCATTGGATTCATAGCTAGAAACCATATTGATTGAAATAATTTTCACAATAAAATATTAAAGAATTTATGGAAAACAAAACATGAAGTGGATTTCCGCCTACTGGCGCAACTGATGGACATGAATAGGCTAATCATATCGCCTAAATGCCATCTGTTGATGCGAAAGTCATGCAGATGAGCTTTATCAATTAAAGCTCGAGAAAATCCAAGACGCCAACAGGAATTTAATTCAATGCAAGTCAAGAAAGGATGGCACAAATAATATTAAATCCAATGATTTCATTAAAACATAAGAATCAGCAAATCACGTTATTTATTATTTACAATCGCAAAACATGAAATCTCCGTAATCATCACACAGTTATCATCACTTCGATGCAGCCGGAGTCTCTTGTTCGAAGAAATTGGAGATAATATGTGTGTATGTATATAATTAATGAGATCACGACATTAATAACAGAATCCACAATTAAACATGTATAACAAAGGATTTACATTCATGAAGATCAATACTTAAAAGAATTTGGTGAATTACAAATTATATTGATCTTTTAGCTGGTGTATGCATAAGTTCTTTTATATGAGTGACGGAAAACTCTGTAAAAATAGTAAAACTGTCTTACTTTTTGAGCACATGGATGTACAGTCCAAGTTATCTCAACTCAATATGGGCTAATAAACCATACTAGAGAGGAATTTTTGGACTTTATTTCTTTCAATATTAATTTTTAATGAATAATAAACATCACACCCCAGGCTTCAAGAGAGCCTAAGCTGGTTGACATTGTCTTCTGAAGTAGTCCCAAAGGCTGGATATAAAGCCAGTGTAAGCTGTGTGACATTGCAATGAAATTTGAAAGTCCGCCATCGGTCTTCAGAAATCATTCTTTTTAAATCCAAGGTCAGTTGTTAAAGCCACATTGTAACCTATCCGCATCGACAAACGCTAGTATTTTGTGGGCTCATTTCCAAGCCTCATCATTTGGGCTTTAGCATTTGAAGTTAAAGAACTTTCAGAAATTTTAGGACAGAATCCCCTCGCCGTTGAGACCACAGAAAATTTCTAAATTTTAATTAAAATTTTTTTTCATAATACTTTTTTCATTAACATGTGTTAATATAGTTCAAAATTTTAAATTTTAGTTAAATATTTTTTCATTGATACTGTCTATTAAAAATATCAATAAAAATCTCAAAGAAATCTCAATATTGAAACCGTTTTAAACCACTTAAATATAGATCTCAAATCTCAAATCTCAAATAAAATTTACCTTCAAACGGTAGGAGATCTTCATATATAATTTATCCTATATATATATGTGTGTGTGTATTTTGTCATTATAAGGGAAGATGTATTCGCATAAAACCATATATACATCAAGGTCTTTTGCTGGGTTTTCTTTAAAGTAAATAAAGAAAAGCAAAAAAGAAACCGCGGTGGCCAGTCCCTACAAAATGACTGTTTGACACTTGACAATTTGTCAGAGACAAAAGTGACCCACTTCGGTTATATCCTTTTTCTTTAAGAGAAATATATCTAATTTCAATATTAATACATCTGTAATAAATGTAATTATCATAAAACATTATTAGATTAGATTTACACAAATTTTTAAAAACAAGGTTGTTTTTTTTTTTTTTTTGACCAAGGATAGAGGGGAAAGGGGAGAAGGTGAAGACTACAGTAAAACCCTTTCGCGGGGTTTATTGGGACCTTCATCCTTCTTTACATATACTGGGACAACAAACTTCATCTAGCCAATGTGGGACTTAGAAACCCCACAAAGGGGCCATCAACGAAAGGATTAGGTTTTTTTGACCAAGGATAGAGAGGGAAAGGGAAGAAGGTGAAGACCACAGTAAAACCCTTTCGCGGGGTTTACTGAGGACCTTCATCCTTCCTTACATATATTGGGACAACAAACTTCATCTAGCCAATGTGGGACTTAGAAACCCCACAAATGGGAAAAAAAACAATGTTGTTAAAGCAACAATTATTCCATTTTTTTTTTTTATTTTTATCACGCTCGTTAAGGGATAGTTGTTGTCATTAATTACCCCTTGACTTGCTCCTTATTCTCTTCCTAAACAACAAATTATCACACATTCAATGAATTACTATTTTAATCCTTTTTATTACTATTAAATGTTAAATAGTTAAGGCTGCTTGCATATCAGAATGCACTAACCAAAGAGCAACTTTTTTCCTTTCCATAGGACACTAGCCATGCTGAATATAATTCACTATTAAAAAATAATAAAAAACCGCATTCGATATTATTTATTTTATAGTTAAACATTTTGAAGGGACATGGTCCTTTCATCAATTTAAATTTAAATTAAAAAATGTTAAAGTCAAGTCCCTACAGAAGGTTAGCTGCTGATTTTGAAATTTTTGGTTAGTGTTTATTTTTCGTAAAATAATGTGCTATAAGTGTTCAAAAGGGACAAAGTTATTCACTCATTTATTTATTCGTTAATTCAAGATTGTTAATTAGTTCACCACGGCTACTCTTTGATGTAAGATAATATATATTTGGTGCTTTGGAATGTTCAATATCATATTTTGTTTCTTTTTACCAACTTTTTATTTGTTTTAATTTAATGATTTTCAATTAAAAGGTGAATAGCCAACAAATTTCTCACATACATTTTCTCCATATATATAAGTGCTTACTTCTACTTATCATATCAAGCATTTAAATTCAAAATCTTCAAAATCATTTATATATATATATGTATGTATATACATATCTCATTTTACTAATTCCTCTTTAGATAAAAAAAAAAAAAAAACTACAAAATTTGTAATACCCTAAATAATAGGGTCATTTACAACCTTGTATGCGTCTACAATTAGTGTAGACATGTTGAGCTTCAAAATGTGCTAGAATCCACATTAATACTCGTATCAATCATCAACATTCACATATTAAATTACTCCACATGCATCTAAGAAAGTAATCACAACCAGGAAATCGCTAATACCAATGCTATGATATACATAATCAATAACAAAATGTTCTCTTTTAGGATCTGGGAGATTACATTATAACATCCGTAAAACTATATATATTGAGGAAATACAATAATTTGTTGTAAATCAACAAATATTAGTCGATGCTATACAAAATGGCAGCACAAGAGCACTAGAATGTCAAGTTTAAGTAGTACGATCGTAAAAGTGTTTCGGTTTACGTCCTCTCAAACAGTTGAATATCAAAGACAATGTTGGGTACGTGCTGGTTTGTCGTGGATGCTCATACTTATACCTTAAATGACTAGGCTTGCTCACCAGATTGCTACGCTCATCCTTTTGTTTCTTCATCTATTAGATCCACGAGAATAAAGTTTGGATTGCTGATTGAGAAGAAAGAATCACGTAGGCTAATCAAGCTTAATAGAATAAATTTACGGTTATCGGCCAAAAAAAATTTTAAGGTTTCATAACCAAAATGATAGAAAAAGTTGGGGAAAAAAAGAAAAGAAAAGAGAGAGAGTGCTTAGAGACCCTCTAAAACTTGACATTGGTGTGGATAAACTTCTAAACTTTTTGTTAGGATCTAGAGTATACTTTTAATGAAGAGAAATTCAATGGGCTTTGTGAAGGATTGCGCAAATGGGTTTTTGACACCATCTATAATCCAAAACCTTAAAGCAATGGGTTAATGGGTCTTTTCTCTTATAAACTCTTCACACAAATCCCATATTTCCCATGTGGGATTCTCACACTTCCATCCTAATAATTCTTGTTAGGAGAAAGCCCAACCCTGATCACGATAATAATAAAACTAATTAATCAAACAATTAATCAATCTGTGATCAGAAGTTAAATCCCTGTTGCCAAAGCGATAAATAATAAAACAATGTGGAATTATAAAACAGATAACACCTTGATATAACGTAGAAAACCCAATGCAGGAAAAACCACGGGACCAGCAGCGCTCAAATCTTCCACTCTAAACAATAATGGGATTACAAGTTTGTTCTTCACTAGAACTGTCTAGTGGATCTCACAATTCTTCACCACAACTGATGGATTACAATAGGAACAAGATTTTCTTCTAAAGTCTCTCACTTCAGGATTTTCCTCACTTTTCTCCATTTCTCTTTTCAAATCTCTATCTAGGCTTGAGAAGAGGCATACCACTTGTTCATACAAAACCTTAAGACAATAAGAAGTATTTATATCAAACATAAAGGGAAAATCAACAGACACATATAGGCTGGCATTACATAATTCAAAGCTGGCAGCGTTGAAAAATGCTATTGTTTTGGACAACATTAAGCCGGCGGCATTCACGCCAGCGTAGCCTCTTTGGAGCTCTTGGAAAGAAATCTCCAATTTCAACACTGGCATTTGCATGTTGTAGGCCGCTAGTGTTGATTCTTGTGCTGTAGGTATACATCACAGAACATCTTGTTTATGCACAAAACTCTTTATATCTAAGTCCTCTTCGAAGTATACACATATATTTAGGATACCCTTTATTTCAATGTCCTCTAAATATATATAACTATATATTTAGGATCTCCTTCTTCAAACCGTGCTAGTCCATTCCTATTTTGATTTTAAGTTTTCTAAATATATATCTGACATATATTTAAGCTCTCTTTGGTTATAGACCCATATAAGTTGGATCTATAACTCAACACTTTTAATGTTGTAAATCACACCCTAAAGTGCTTTAAATTAGCAAATAGCCCCTAATGGTTGCAAGTTTGCAACCAACCCCTAAATTTTATCCTTAATTTAGAAATATTGCTTTGAAATTAAAGTATCATTTAAGACCACATAAACTTTGAACTTAATTATGCATGTTTTTTGAAATTATTTTCAATATATGAAAGTTTATTGAAATAGGCCAATGTTTAAGGTCACCTACAATTTTTCTATAAGTTTAATTTCTTTAAACCTCGAGATTATGCTAGAGTAATTCATGGAAACTATTACAGCATGAGGAAACAAGATAAAAAGGAAACCACTGACTAGAAGGCTTTTATTATCTAAAGAATTAGGTCCTTTTTTTTTTCTAGAAATATGAAATTCATTCATTGATATGAAGATTAAAGTACAATACGTACAATATTAACACAATAGTAAAATTTTCGTTCCATAGGGGAGAGGGGGAGGCGAATTTCGCTTCATCAAAAAATATGAGGCGAAATTCACCTCTACCATGCCAAGTTGAGGTGAAATTCGCCTCTACCATCGCACGTTGAGGCAAAAATCACCTCATGGCGGAATTTGAGAAGAAAGTCACCTCTTCCATGTAAATTGAGGTGAGATTCACCTCATACATGTGATTAAGGCAACAATCGCCTTAAGCAGATAGTCTCCCAGCTTGGTAGACCCGTGATGAGCATGCAATGCTTTATGGCAAAGCCATGAGCCTCCAATGCTCAAAAAATAAATGAATAAATAAATTTTGAGGCTTGTTACTTCAAACTTCACCTATATATACACCTCCCTCACCATTTCTCTCCCACTCTAGTCTCTTTGTTATGTTGTCTGCGTTCCTTATCTTCACACACACACACACACACTCTCTCTCTCTCTCTTAAATGTGTAATTATTTTTATTTATCTTATTTATGTTTGCAGATTTTTGAAGAGAAAGGGTTAGAGGAAAGAAAAAATTTGAAATGTGGAATCATCGTTACAGATTAGAAATTTATTTTTAATGTTTTAAATTTATCTTATTATATATAGTTTTTTTTTATAAAATATTAGTATATATTTTAAATGTGTACTAAAATGATATATTTATATTATTGTTGTAGTTAATAGTTTAGTAAAATATTTACTTAGGTATTAATAAATTATATATGTTATATATATAAATAAATATATTGTGTACTAAATTTTTTACATGTTTGTTAAAATGATATTTATGTTTTTATGTTAATTAATTGTTTAATTAATTATTTGTTTAGGAATTAATAAATTACATATGTTGCATATTTGAATAAATATATTGTCGTTGTGTTTGCTCTTGTGAGTTTTACATGATTTTTTTTGTATGTGCATGTGTGTATATATCCTATAAAAGTTGTGTGTGTAAAAAATATAAATTTTTTTATGCAAAACCAGTATGTAAATTTAATGCATCGAATGATCATATGTAATACATGTTTGCATTGTCATAAAACTTGAAAACATAGATTGGTTGAAAATATTTCAAAATAACTTTTAAAATAGGGAAATCATTTCTTAAATATTAAGATAAGATGTTTGAATGAATTTGCCACGTAACGCACAATCTAGAATAGAGGAATATAGAAATGGGGTTAGTGAGTTTTTACAAGTAGCAGTCAACCATAGAAGAGTAGATGGACTGGTAAGATGCTCATATAAGGAATGTCTAAATGGATTATGGCAATCTATTTATGTTGTTGAATACCTCCTCATGTCGAGAGGAAAGGCTTGGATGTACTTGAGGTGGGTTTATCATGGTGATAAGTCAATTGGAATTGATGATGAAGATGAGTTGCCTAATGACGTGGATGGTGGTGAAGGGAGCATTCCCAATGAGTATAAACCATTTGAAGATCAAGTTGATCACCAATTTTTAGATAAATTGGCTGCTAATATGAGCGATTCTAATGGGGATGACATGTATAGCGGGGATGAAGGTAGTAGTGATGATGGTACTTGATGGATGAGGATGTTCGAAGGTGAAAAGAGGCAGGTATAACCAAGCTTTACTAAGTTTTTAGTGTTGTCTATAATGGTTCAAATGATAAATATGACAGTCAATGGCAAACAATATGTGAAAGCTTTCAACAATTGGCTTGCCTTTATGAAAAGTTTGTTATCGAATGGCAATACGTTACTGTCATCATACTTTAAAGTACGAAAAATGTTCAAACTATTAGGTATGGATGCAAACATTATACATGCTTGTATTAATGACTGTGTGCTATTCCGAAAAGAGTTTTAACACCTCAATAGTTGCTTAGTTTATGGTAAAGGGAAATGGAAACCTCATTCTAAGAAATATAAGACTGTACCAGTTAAGGTTCTCCATCATTTTCCACTAATGACAAAGCTGCAACGACTATTCATGTGTAAGCATATGGCATTGGAGATGAGATGGCACAAGGAAAAATATGTAAGTCAGGATGGTATGTTGAGGTACCCTAGAGATTCTGATCAGTGGAAGGACTGGATGCCATATATCCATCGTTCAGTGTGGATCCTCGAAGTGTGAGATTGGGACTTGCCACTGATGGGTTTAATCCTAGTGCTAACATGTGCACGACATATAGCGTATGGCCAATTCTTTGTTTATATATAATTTTCTATGGAGGTGTATGAAGGATCCATAGCTGATGATGTTACTTTTAATAATGGGACCTGGATCATCTGATAAAGATATTGATGTTTCCTTACTACCTCTTGTGGATGAGTTAGAAGAACTATGGACAAATGGTGTGAGAACATTAGATGTAGTGGACGGTCAAACATTTTGATTGCATGTCGTGTTGTTGTGGACAATAAATGATTTCCCAATATATGGTGACATTTTCGGTTAGACAATCAAAGGGTACAAGGCATGCCCAATATGCAATATAGATTACATAAGCGAGCATGTAAACAGTAAGTTTCATTGTATAAGCCACCCACGGTTTTTGCCATCAAGGTACTATTGGCACCGTAACAGTAGAAGTTTTGATAGTACTGTAGAGATGAGATTTCATTGGCAATGACATTATGTCATGGTTGAGTTAGTACAAGCATGTTCAGCTTGGGAAGGCATAGAAGAGGCTTGGTAGGTGGCAAAACGAGGACATTAACAACTAGTATAAGAAAACTATGCTTTTTAGATTGCCATATTGGTAGGAACTTCATATCCACCACAATCTCAATGTGATGCACATCAATAAGAAAATATGTGACAATTTAGTTGAAACTATCTTTGGCTTGAAAGGCAAGTCAAAAGCCACAGAAAAGGCGAGATTGACCCTCTAATAAATGGGTTTTCGCCCATAATTGCACTGATAATACCGAGGTAGCCGGACGTTTAAGCCACCAATTGCATATACTCTATTTTCTTAGTGAATAAGGGAAGTATGTGATGTGATTAAAGATGTGAAACTGCTAAATGGATATGCTTTGAACATTTCATCCTGTCTAGGTACAGATGAAGCAATTTTAAGGGGTTTAAAGAGCCACGACAGTCATGTCTTTCTTCAATGGATTTTACCTATCGTCATTCGTGGTTTTCTCAATAGACAAATTTATGACGTGGTTTGGGATGTGTCGTGGTTTTTCAGGGAATTGGCTGCTAAGGGACTTCGAGTGAATTTGTTGGAATCATTAGAGAAAGCAATAATTTTAACACTGTGTAAGTTAGAGATGATATTCCCATCGGCATTCTTCGACATCATGATCCACCTAACAGTACTTTGCCAAGGGAAGCCTGAATATGTGGATAAGTTTAATATCATTGGATGTATCCGATGGATAGGTAACTAGGAGTGCTTAAGGGAGATGTTTGGGAATAGGGCAAGACTTGAGGGTTCTATCATTGAATCATATGTTGTAGGAGAGAGCATTCCATTTTTTCACTGTACTTCGAGAACATGGAATCGAGGATAAATAGACCTAATTAGCCGTGATATGAGCCGTTAGACGATGGTTTGCTCTCATCATTTGGCATATTTGCACATTCCATTTGATCATTAGGTGCGACAACCCTTATGGGGTTAAACGTTGAAGTTAATAAAATGCATTGGATTATGCTGAACAATTATGAGGAAGTCTAACCATATGGCAGGTACAACTCCTCACTTACATTAGTCGGTGCACCACTACAGATCAGTTTAGTCGTTATATTTGTTGTTAACTAATTTTTGCATAAAGTGTTTAAGCAGAAACTGAATGCATGTGGAGCACGGAATGTAGAAGCACTTGGGAGTAAGCATTTCACTAAGTGGTTTGAGACTAAAGTTTTTATCAACCAACTACTGATAAAGAAGCTCAAATGGGGGAAATTCACCAACGAAGATTGCTAATATAACACAAATGCCAGAAGATCGGGAAGCATTGGCATGGGGCCTGGAGGTTAATCAATATAATTCCAAAGCTTGTGTTGTCAAAGGAGTCCGCTATAATACTAGGTCTAGAGAAATGTGCTTGAGATCATAAAACAATGAAGAGTATATGCTTGGTGCACATAACAGGCAAAGGATATCTTTCTATGGCATTATCACTGAATTTATCCAATTAAATTACATAAGGTCTAGGTGTATGTTCTTGCTCAAGTGCAGGTGGTTTGATACAAATCGAGACAAACCAAAAAGCATTAATGGAGACATCATCTCAATCAACAAGCGAAGGTCTTGGTACGATAATGATCCATACATTCTTACAAATCATGCACAATAAGTATTTTACATTAAAGACCCAAGTAAACATTCTAGGGACCGGAAGGTTGTCCAAAAAGTACACCTCTGCCATATATTCAATCAAGGACTTTTCCAAACTAAACCCGGTAATGAGGGTGTTCCAGAGGGGCGACGTGAAATCGGCAAAACCTCTCCAACAAACATTTTCAAGGCCTTAGACAATACCAGTCAAATAAATATTCATTGACTTGGGAAACTTGGCACGCTTACTTGACCCTAGCAAGGGCACCAATAGTGTGGGCAGTAACCAGGAAGTTGACAGCCCCTTACACGATAATAACAATGAATAAAGAAGAATGTAGTGTTAATTTTAATATTATATATTTTTTTGAATTTGTAGTAATTTGGATATAAGATATTTATAACATTTAAATTTTGTTTATGCAAGATGAATCTAAATGACCCTAACTTTCTTGAGGCGATCATGTAAGATGCTGATGTACGACCCAAGCAATACATTGGTAATATTATTGTTTACTCTTATTCATTTACCTTATTATGTGCTTATATGGTTGACATATTAATAGAAGTACTTATTTGTATAGGTGGATAGTTCACCACACTACTCAAGGGTGGGGGTAAGGGAGGGAATGATTCTAATTCTGACTCTGGTGCATCAGGGGACCAACTTACACAAGAGTGGAGTGCAGACGATATAATTGCTAGGAGATGATGTCCAATGCATCGTAATACCTACCCTAAATTGTGTTAGACTTGAAGACCCATGTACCATCACAGTTAAAGGAGAAGAGGCTGCCCAATATGCCACTTGGGAGGAGGCTAATCTTAAGACACTACGCAGTAAACGCGGCATGTGTAAGGGGAAGTAAGTAGAGGAGTATTATATGAAGTACTACCAAAGGCCAGTAATTAGCATTCTAAACGGGTATAAGGGCATCATGTGTAGGCCTACTAGGATGCTAAGGATGGAGTTTCTACTCCACCATAAGGCTTCAAAGAAGTTGTTCATGGAGGGTATCGATAACGAAGCATGGTTAGCATTCTTAGAGTTATATCGACATGGCATTACTCGAAGAGTAATGGTAAGTTCATTTTATATCCAGCACATGTTTTCAACAATTATGTATTATGTCATCTATTTATTATCTTTGTTTATTTTTGTCAATGTGCAGCAAAAGTTCACGACACCACCCAATTAGAGATAAATAATGAAGTATTAGAATGCCCTAAATTATTCAGCTAGTCAATTATACAGTCAAAATAGATATATATTCAATCAGTATACAATCTCAAAGGGTGGAGGAGAGGCAACTGTGAGCAACTCTCTAGAGGGTTATGGGTATGGGGCGGATGAATGGAAGGATTTTGTCTGCTTTATGGATAGTGATCCAAATTATGGGGTACTTACGTTTTTCAAACAATAGATTACATGTGACCACTGCCAATCAATCCAATAAATTATCTGATCATTTCTTTATTTTTTTAGAATCAATATGAGGTTAACATAGGGAACCAAAAGCAGTAAAAGGTCTTCAACATGGGAAGGACTAACTCCATGACGTTCTATATGTTTACCAACGTGAGTGGATAATGTCCACTACAAACTTCATTTCAATGTAACGACATATTATATGATTTTAAGTTACACATGTGTTTCCATCTATATTTTCTTTTATATTTCAAGAATTCATGCCCACAAAGAACTACTGGTGGATCTACATTAGAAAGAAGAATGTGATGGTAATGTTCGAGTGGCAGTCGCCAGAGGCCACGTTAATTTGTAAGTCAATGTAATATTTACTTATACAATAATATATTTTCCTTATATCTTCATTTTTTCCAAATTAAGCATGGATGGGGGAGTGCAGAGCCCAAGAGGATGCCACTATTATTGCAATAGGTTAAGACCCGATGAGTGATGTTGATATCATTAAGGAAATCTTGGTCATAGGTCTGGCTATCACCGAGACATGTGATACATTGCTCTAGTCCTTGAGGAGAGGGGTTCTTGCATTAAATAGCCTCGGGACGAGACTCTTGTGAACTCAGATGGAGATTTCAACATTATCACGCCCCAAAGGGTACCTTGAATGTGGCAATTCACTACATAAAATATTGAGACTTAAGAATGACCACCCCAGTCATGTGAAAGTCTCGATATTATATGTAAGGCATCTAACATAGTAATAGGAGACACTGGTGAGATATGTAGTTTAAGCGATAATATAAAAAAATAAGAACTAATAAATATATATCTGCCAGATTAATCATAATATGCTCTTTACATAAACTTAGGGGTATTCCCTCGACATATTCCCAAAGATCCACAATACAACTTAAATCTTGAATACATAAATTTCTATAGCTAAAAGATTTCAAGGGAATTTCTATCTAAAGCCTTTGATTGAATTTCCCCAAAAAGCGTCCCAAAAGCAAGGTTTTACTCGGATAAAAGGTGACCTTGGGTAGAGAAAAAGATGTTCCTGTGAAAACAAAAATCTATGGGGGTGTAAGCTTTACTAGCTTAGTGAGAATATTCCCAAGCCATCATACTTGAGTCAAAATATCAAACAAGTTATAATTAAATAAGCATATAGTATGTATCAAACACATAGCAAACATTAAGGAACCATATATTGAATGAATTTGTACCTTCATTCGGGGTTAGCCAATTACAACCAAAACTTTTGCAAATAGATTTTATAGTTCTTACTAGCTACTACTTGCCATAAAAAACATGTAGGTTATACGGCTACTACTTGCCACTATATAGATCATTCGATACTACTCACCACATGTAGAAACTACTGGTTATGATGACTACCACTATTATACACTTGTCCCACCAAATGTATAATAGCTAATGCAATGAGACAAGTACGTGAATACATGATTAAATTTCATTAAGCTTTAGCATATAATTATAATGTTGAAAGGGTGATCATATAATTTCAGACACTCCAACATGATATAAAGCATCCATTTGATTATAAGCAATTCAAGACTTGATGCTTAGTTTAAATTCACCTACAATTATAAATCGCACGCATTTTCTATTTTATCTTTCCCAACTTCTAGTGCCACTAATCTACAAGCACAATCATGAGTATGAAAAATAGAAGAAGTAAACTCGGTAAGCTATGTCTCGATAATAGCTTGCCTAATCGAAATAACTTACAAATAGGAATACTGTCCTCCTCGACACCAAAATAAAAGAAATACCCAAAATGAGTATTCTATGGAATTTCCACTTAAATTTTCTAATTCTATTTTCTAGTTGCTGTAAAAATTAGAATTATAAAAATTCCAACTTAAAATGGACATAACTTGCTCATTTTAACTCTAAATTTTGTATATAAGATGTCATTTTCTAGCTAATCGAAAAGATCTATCCATTTATAAGGTTATTTTTGAAATTTAAAGCCTTTTGGGTTGAAAATGGTTCAGTACAGATTTGGCACGAAAATTCCAGCCCTCAAATTGTGATTTTTTAACTTCTATTTCTTCCAAAAGTTTCATAGCAAACACATGGATATTTGTATAATTCAAAAATCCTTTGAATATATATATATATATATATATACTCATATTATATGCATGATTTTAGTGATGTTGTCTCAATAATTATTTTTCACAAAACACTTTATTCTGGAAGTTCAAAAAATGAAAATTTACAAAGTTTTTCTCTAAGTTGCTAGAAGGAACTAATACTTTGAGTGTTTTCCTATTATTACTATATTTTCATAACTTCATAAAATAAGCTTAAAATTTAAAAACTTGTTTCTTTAGGTTATTAGCAAATATTTATTTTCTAAGTGGGTTTTTTACACTAGTGAGTTGATTTTGGCTTGACTAAAAAAAAATGTTTAATTCTTAGTGTCTATCAAGTTTTGGTATAACAATCTAAATAATTTTTAAGAAAAAAAAACAACAAAGAATTATCAATATTAAATTTAACAATAAATTATTTAACATTTTTAAAAGAGTGAAATTGAACAAACATCATAAGTTTTAGATAAACTTGCATAATAATGGGTTATTAAAATTTAAAATGAACCTATTAATATTTTGAAAAGGATGTTGTTGAGTCATGATCTTAAGTTTTAATGAAAATTTTCTCCTAAGTGTTAAGAATTATTTTTATAGGGCGTTTAGTCCTATTTTTATAAAAGAAAAGAATTCCATTTTATTTCCTTGAAATTTTAATTAAGATAGCAACATTATGGCCATGCATGAATATGAGCTTGTAGCTATGCCAAAATAATTCATATAGAGAATCAAAGATATAGAAAATGAAGTAAACATATATGTAAAATCAAGTATTAGGAAGTCTTAGCTTGCATCATGGCTTCCCAAAACTTAGAATGGATAAGTTCCATAAAGGGGAAAGAAAAAACATAAGAAAGCTTAAAGAAAACAAAAATAAAAAAATTGTTGAAGTCTTGGATTTTTATTCAAGGCTTTTCGAAACTTGTTATTCATCCAATCTCATAAAACATAACAAATAAGAAAAGAAAGAAAAGAAAAAATTTGGAGTCTTAGATCATGTACAAGGCTCTCGGACATAGATTATAGGCAAGTCTCAAAACATATTTTGACTTGATGAAGCCAAGTCTAATACTAGAAGATGACTAGTCTTATTTATTATGAGCAATAATAAGTGCAAGAATAATAATAGCATAATAATAATAATATCATAATAAGATGTTATGTTAGTGAGCTTTTAGGCTCTAAAAATATAGATATGCATATTGTAATGCCCTAAAATAAGGCATTATAACCCGCCACGTGTCCTCTCTTGAAATAGAACATGCTAAGGCTCTAATATCCATAAATTCGATCAAATATCACTTGTAAACACGCACATAGGATATTTCATAGGATACTTAATACAACTTGTAAAATCTAGAAACACAAGTAACTTCATAGCATTCCTGTTTAATCAAGCAAACATCCTAGTTGGCATATCCACAAGCCAACAATCCAACATAACATTTGAAATTGTCTACAAAAGAAAAAATTTTATTTACAACTTAGTCTTCTAACAACAAATGATCTAATAATTGTTCTTAAAACATAATAATAATAATCTACCTTTCAGCTGGGTAGTCAGGTCCACTATCACCATCCCCTGATCAAAGATCATATCATAACCTGAAAGATCATATACAATGTCTTCATCACCTGTACCTGAAATTTTAAAAAGTGAGTTGCGAAGCCCAGTATGATAATTCCAATCCTTAAAAACAAATGCAAATGCACATGCAACAGATATATATATCAAATGCACTAAGTCTAATGCAAGCAATCAGTTTATTATCTTTTTATATTTTGCAAATCAACACAGTTCAGAACTATATATATTCTAGTCCTGAACTCGAAGTAACTTAGATTCCTCTTGAAAAACAACCAACTCTTTTAAAGCATGTAATTATATAAATATATGGATGAGCGGGTACTCCCCAAACATCCCCGATTTTCCCATAATTCTACCGGAATCATATCAAGGCACGAGTCCATTAGGAACAACCTCATACCAAGATCATTAGGGTACCTCACCAGTATCACTATTTGCCAGGTTTTTACTAGTCAAAGCCAATCATACCCAAATAAACAATTATTAAACTGAATAGAATTAGTCTATTATAAAATTCTGTTCCTACAACCAATCAAGCAATACTAAATTTATAAGCAAAAACAACAAGCAGGGAATGGTCATACCTTTTTAATCTCAGAAATACTAATCCAAATTCACCAAACCCAATACCGACAACAATAATACTAACACGAATCTCTACAACTCCTCGATCAATACCAACAATCAAACATTAAAATCTCCAATTATCCTGTCAACAACATATATACATAAACAGATGTATAAAACACGGGGAAAAGAACAAACCCTAATATATCATAATCTCCTAAAACTTAACCTGATAATGAATCTCCAAAAATTTGCACCGTCTCCTCCGATCACAACCCACAACAAGTCCACAATACTGATAATTCACCAAAACCCTAATATTACATAACAACAAAAACATATAAAGATCATCTAACCACACATTGTTTAAATCCATTAACGAAAAGACATAACTTATTGATATAGATCACCAAAACCCGACTCACATCCACAAATTCAAATTCCAAGCAAAGCTAGGGTTTCCTTGATGCAAACAACCACAAAGTCCTTAGAACTTGCATGAAATTCGCATAAAACTTGTATGAGAATATTATACTTACTTATTTAAATCACAACACTCACACTTTATCCAATCGAGACAATTAAACCAAGATCTTAATCGTTCTCACGTTTTCCTTCAAGAACACAATAAAACCCTAAGAAATCATGCATAAATCCGTAGAAAACGTGTTGTAGATGGATTAGGATCACTACCTTTGATCAAACTCGTCTTTGGATGAAGATTGCACACTAGAACACATATAATAACCCAAACTTCTCTCTCTTATGAAGGAATAAGGATGAAATACTTCTGTTGAAAAACCCTCGGACGAAAGCGTCTATTTATAGAATTTACACATACGCCAACAAATTTAATTCCTACGTCGGCGGCGTAGAATCCCCAAGAGGCAGTGTTCATCGTGCAACAAAATCATTCACGCCATTTTGAACATCAAACGCTAGCAAAACCTAACTCAATGCCGGTGACGTTCCACTTCGGAGTTAAACAATAACGCTTCTGATCCAACTTCAATACTGAAAAAACACACACACACACATACATCGGCATTCACTCCGGCGTTAAAGAATTTGGTACTGTACACAACCTACGTTACCTCTACACCGACGGCATTCCCTTTCCAGATGCTGGTGTTGCATCTGTCAAAACTTGCAGACATTCCAAAATTTCACAATTCTTTCCCAAAACAAGATCAACCAAATTTAACTTGTTTTGTGGCTTTGATATAAACTTATATATTTATCATAACCCATTTATCTTCATTTAATCTTATTTTTCTATGTGTTACACATATACATATACTTAATACATATAAGAAGTTAGATTAGTTGCATAAGCAAAACAACAATATAACAACAATAATTATAAATAAGCATAGTGTTGAACAAGACATGAACAAATTGTTGTTTTCATGATTTCATCCCTAGCATAATGCTTATGGGGTTTTAGAAATCAAACATACAATATGTTTATGTTATGTTAACATGAATATAAGGAAGGGTTTAGAACTTTTACGTAAAGGTAAGTGTAGATAGAAGAATATATTGTATGGAGATGGTGGTTGTATGGGAAGAAGAGAGTGTTGAGAGAAAAATTTTAAAGAGAAAAGTTGTTGAGTTATTTTAAGATAGTGTGGTTATGTAAGTGAGAGGTGTGAAAGAAATGGAGGGAGATGTGGTATTTATAGAGAATTACGGAGGAAAATTGGATGTAATAAAATTAATTGAAAAGAAAAAAATTAGAGAAGTAGAGGGAGAGGGCATGATTTGTGAAGGAGAGAGGGACAGATTTGATTGAATTTTTATTTTTGTCATAAAAAGTAATTAAAGTGAAAAAGAAGTATATAAAGTTTTATGGAAAAAATATAAAGATAGGTGTATAGATTGTAAGAAATAGGTTGTAAGAAAAAGTAGAGATAAGTGAATAATAATGAATAGTAGAAATAATACAATGAGTAGAAAACTAGATAAACAAAATACCTATAGTAAAGAAAATATGCATAAAACATTATATCTGATATTTTTAGATATCAAAAAATTACAAAACTGATATTTTATGAATCCTTATAAAATTATGTATCTATACATGTTATCGGACTATTTTTCACTATTTTACATGTTGGGACCCTAATTTTGAAAACTAATCTCGTTCGGGTCCGAAATGAGTGATTTTTGGATGAATATGATCTTTTTAAGCTATCATATATTATTCCGAACTATAATCCATTGTTAGCTTGTTTCTATTGTTCTTAGGTTTGATTGGAGTTAAAACTACTAGCATACATTGATTATCATTGACTTTTGAAGTTTTGGTTTGATTAGGGTTAGGGTCTACTCCAATTTTACCCAAAAATTGAGCGGTTTACAGACGCACTAAAGTGCAAAGTCGAGCACATTGAGTGTTTATGGGAGATGCATATGAGCCGACCTTCGATGTAATCATATGAACAATAGACATCATACTCTCATCCTTCACCCTACATGAGTGGCTTTGCTTGTAGGCTTGCCCCGAGCTACCCTAACTAGAGATTCACACCTTTCAACCCAACAGCTCCACCTCCATACTTGTATTATGGTAAGCATGGGATGTTTAGTGAGCTAGCTGGTCAACATGGGACACCAACTTAGCACCCTACCAAATAGCATGATACTACTAACAACTCTAGACAATAGTAGGGGTATCCCCATGCATCGGGCTTTGCACATTGGTCATCATCAAGATCAGCCTTCCATTGTGCTTCACAACATCCCTAGTATGGTTCTTGCCCATTTCCTATTATAGCTCCACAATTATGTGCAGGATCGAGTCAGCAGTATTACCCACCACCCTATGAATACCACCAGTCCTTACCTTCTACGATTTCTGCCTCATCACAGATAGCTTGTGATACTAGATAGACTCGGGTCTAGTGCCACTAGTCAAATAGAAGGCACTAGACTTCTAGAGAGTTATGTTATGGTTTTTTTTTTTTGTCACGTTAACTTTGTTGTTTTTATATTTGTAGACTTACACTATTCGTATCATGTAGACTGATAGAACGAGATCTCAGTTTGGACTACTATTTGTATTTGGGACTATTTGTTTATTTCCATATATGTATCTTTCCATATTTCTATCATTCATTTTATGTAATTTGAAAAATATGATTTTGCCCACATATTGTTATGAGATTAAATAATAAAAAATTTATAAACATGAAAACTAATAATAAAAAATATTTCTAATTTACTATAATATAATGATAGAAAAACATGTACATAGGTATGTATTTTGCTAAATATTAATATATATAATTTTTAATATTTTTTATAAAAAAAATTAAATATTATTTTTATATAGAATTTATTTTCTTGGTCTTATATATATAATTTGAAAAATATGAATGAAAAAATATATCTAATTTAATATAATATAATAATAGAAAAACATGTACATATGTATGTATTCTGTTAAATATTAATATGTATAAATTTTAACGAGAAACACATCTCGAAATGCTTCCACAATCGAAACGACCCCTTCAAGTACTTCCACCTCCTTCGTCACTATGGCAAAAACAATATTAGAATCCTGCATCTTCTCCTTGAATCTAGCTAAAGATAACATGTTAGAACTAGTACTAGTACCCTATTTAACATGGTACTTGTACTAGTATCCTACATCCATCATCACCATGTCACGCCAAACAAAGTCCTTGTATCTAGAACCAATGGAAAATGTAATCAGTGCTCATTTAAAGACACTTACATTGCCAACCTTCTTTAGCCATGCCAACTTGAAGTTTTCGGTGCTACTTAAGCTTAATGCCCAACTTATGCATGGCTTTTGTGGACACAACATTCTCATAGCTTCTTAAGTTAATCATGAATTGACATACTTTGCTTAGAATAGATTGAAAATCCTAGAGCCACTCTTCGTCAACTACTCTAGGAGTCATACAAGACCTCTTAACCACTAAACAATAATATTAAAATTTATCATTTGTCAAATAAACATGTAAAACTTATAGGAAGGAAAAGATTTCATCCATTATAAAATTATAACTATGACTAGTCTCATTTTTTTGAATTATCTTGAACTATAATGATATACTAGACTTTATCTCAATAGAAGACATAAAATGTAATTCGTTGTATGCTTCTAACTAACATATTAATCAATTATATAATAAATAAGTAACTAAATAATAGAACTAGATTAATTAGTAAGACAAATGGAAAAGAAATATGTAGAAGTTAGAATACTAGGTTAAATTCTAAAATCTACCTTACTTATAGATAACATAACAATTAAAATATATTATAAAAAATCTAATTTTATTCTAATGAATAACACATATCTAAGTAAAAAAATTTTACAACAATTAATTTTTTTAAGTTAGAAAACTAGAGTTTAAATTCTAAAATCTATCTTACTTATAGATAACATAACAATTAAAACATATTATAAAAAAATCTAATTTTATTCTAATGACTAACACATATCTAAGTAAAAAATTTTAAAAACAATTAATTTATTTTAAAAAATTAATTGTTTTTAAAATTTGTGACATAGATATGTACCATTAATAAAACAATTAAGAGTAAAAATAATATGTTTAATTTTTCTAATATATAAAACGGTTCGGTTCGGTTCGAACCATACGGTTCGGTTCATGGTCTTGAACCGAACCGCAAACTGAACCATTTTAAAAAAAAAACCAAAATTTTGGTTCGGTTTGGTCCGGTCCGATTCAGTTCACAGTTCTGTCAGTTTTTTTTTGCACAACCCTAATATACACCACTCACAGATTGCCTCTATTGTTTCTCCACAATTAACGCCCTTTAGTGTGCTGCTGATACACTAGCAGGGTCAAATAAATTGACCATATCTTGAATTTGCATTCTCAAACCCCAATGTATCTTGAAATTAAGTGATCGTCTATCTCTTGAATTTTATTCCTAGCTATCAACTGGTAAAATTTAGAGGTATAATCATCAACTGACCTGCTGTCTTATTTCAAATTTTGTAGCCTTTGACACATGATGCCTTAAAAGTGGTAGGGCAAAAATGCCATTCATAGGTGCTTCTTCGTCTTCTCCTAGAGGTGAATTTTGACTTTCACAGCCTAGTTTGGGTCAATTTCAATTGTTGCCACCAACATCTCTGGTCATCCTCTATATAAGGACTACTACGCCTATGTAGTAATTCCTTATGCTATTCGTCCTCCTCAAAAAGAGAGGAGTCATCCTCTACCTCATCTACATTTGGCATCAAATTAGGGTTTCATCCCTGTCTAGGGTTTTCATTCCTTCGGTTCCCCATCAACTCACCCATCTTCTCTACCAAGCGATCAACCACCACATCTAAACGATGTTCCAACACCGCATTTAGCTGCTTATCAACCATTTTTTTGGATCATTTGATCTAGATCATCGTGATCATAGATCTCATCCGTTGTAGCATGATGTTGATTAACTTGTCTATGGGGTGCTATTGTTATGAAGAGTGAACGTGACTCTAATACTAACTAGTGCAGCAAAGCAAATTAGGATTTATCATAAGACGTTGATTCGCACATGAATACTCGACTTTTGATTTTCAACCTCTATTGATAATAAGAATTCTTAGGTTATTGGCATCAAAATTTGAAAATTATCATAAGGAAAAAAAAAAGAAATTTGGGAAAAGAGCAATGTCAGCTTTGAAATTGTACTAAAAAAATAATAAGGGACCGTCTGTTTGCCCTATGTCATACAATATAAGTAGACTTAAAGCACCAAAAATAGAAAACCTAAAAAGCTACCAAAAATAGAAAAGTCTTAAAACTTTAGGACAATGTACATGAAAAGAAAAAACTAACGTCATAGACAACATTAAAAATAGATGTGTCTATAAAGAGTTATATTGAAATTTAAATGTGCCAAAAATATTAAAAATGCTCATGTGAGGCCTTAAATGAAGGAATTTGGCCAAAAACCGGTGTAGCTCATCACCAAAGGCGGTAACTTCTTTGAGTTAGCTCATTTCCTTCAAGATAGGGTCTTTAAATCGCCCAATAATAACAAACCAGTTTCTATCCCACTTGTTTAGGTACCTGTTCACCACTATCTCCACCTCATCATCAAGGAAGGTATAATTAACAAACATATGCAATACAATAATCAAAGATATGCGACAAACATAGCTTGGATGACGGGAATCCAAATCGATGGAGATTTATGTTCTCTCTTGGGAGTTGAAGGAACCAGCTCAAATAAATCACACTCATGAAAGACTAGGACCTAAGGAAGGAGAAGTTTTGTTTGTTTTTATTTATTATTTATATAGAAAAATATCATAACTTAACTCGACCTTAAAACTTAAAAACTCCACAAAGTTTAGACATTTCATGTCAATACTACAAGTGCGTCCTCATTGTCTGCTTAGTTCTTGTGGAACTAATAGAACAATGATAACCTTTCTTGTGGAACCAGAGTTTGATTTCTATTTATTAGAAAAACTCAAAGTTATTATAGAACCAAAATGCTAATATGTAGTGTGTTTACCATGCAAGTGCTAGTTATGATGTCATACAATACATATTTGTTTTATTTAAAGGTCAATTAAGAATTATAACATATTACTTAGTGACCACATCAATTTCAGATAATCCACAATTTACTTTATATAGTCACCATCATGCAAATAGTTATCACGTTTAGCATTGAATATTGTCATTCACTCATACCGCATGTAGCATGTATTAATCCCCAATCCCCATGCATATAACTAGATTCAATCATATTTTGAAGCATATGTTACTACATTACAATCATAAATAATGTGAGAAGATTCAAGTCACTCACCTATGCATCATGCTTAATTGTCATAGTAATCTATTAAGAAGTCTGAATCTTGATATATAGATCTTATAAGAAAAATACACACATTACTAAATATATAACTAACAAGAATTCTTACTGGTGCCTAGGTGTCTTAGACTCATGTCCTAACTCTCTTAATTTGTTTGTCTCTGAGGACTAAATGGCGTGATGAATACAGAGGTTCTACTAGCCAATTAGTGGACATAGGTCAAGAGGACAACGCCTCTGAAAACAAAACAAATCTAAAGATCTAGGTTCAAGAAATCTTAAGAAAAAGTTATATCTTTTAATCATGGGGTGAACCACGAGCATTACAATAACCGCGATTAGACACGGAAAAATCACAATTAGACAAATTTTCCATAGCTTAAACCACAGGCGAGATTTAGACCATGATCGAAGTTGTGGCCAAAAAGCACTTCCCCTAGATTTTACTTAGGTTTTACCACAGTTCTAAACCATGGGCATGACTTGGTTGCGATTTTATCATGCTAAAAAACATCTAACTCTGTTTATCCTAATTTACAAACTAACTTTCCTTCAACTGATACAAACAAAAACGCGACTAAAGACAAACTTAACTTAACTACTCCAAACAAATTATATGTAGCAAACTTACTTAGTTGAACTTAAATCTATTATTCTTTTCTTTAACCGAAATCCAAGTATGAATATTTAGTGTAATTTTCTCTATTTTTCTTTGTGAATTATCATGTTTGTGTTTGTTAAATAAAGGCATACTTATTCATAAGTCTCTAGCAATTATGCTACAAGTCTTAGACATGATCAAGGTTACAAAGTAAGTATATAGATGTCCTATTATTATCTAGCAAGTTCAGTTTTTAGCCCATCAACCTAGTATACTTGTTAAACAGTAAAATATGTGAGTGTAATAATGTGTTTGATAGAAAAAACTTACTAAAAATTTAAAAATGAAACCTACCTTAATTTGGTGAAGTGTTCTATGAGGTTACTTTACTTCTTCTTTAAAAACACTATAAATAATGTTTGAGATGTAATTTCTTAAAGATTTTCTAATGTCAAAAGTGAGGGTTTGAAGAAATGATTTGTGTTTTAGTTGTAAACATAGGTAAAAACAAAAATGAAGGTTTCACAAAAAAGTGACAACAAAAGAAGCTTGTATTTATTTAATCTTATGTTTGATAAAAGATTTATTGTACTATTTATATTAAATTATACTAGTATAGCAGATTTTTAAAATCTTTTGCATTTATCTTATGGTGATATTGATGTTCAGTTGTTGTAAATTTTCAAATTACAGATGCTTCCTTTACAAGTAAGAAAGGGTGAGGTAAAAATAATTTGAAAATGTCATTTCAGTGATCAATGCAGAAAATTTTATGAAAATGGTTAAGTTTACCTTTTTCTTATAACTTATGATAAGACAAATTTTGCAAGACCTTTATGGGCAGTTTTTTCCTTTTTTCTTTTTAAAAGGAAGTTTAAGTATAGGCAATAAAGGTTGAAGTCTATAGTGTGTATAAAATGAAAATTTTATGATATCTAACAAATATTAATTATTGTACAGATAAAACATTAATTATTTCAACACAATACAATTTAAGATAGAGTTTAAATTCTAAAACTCATTAGACTAAATTTTCTATTAAAATAGGCGTTTTATATTTATGCAAAATACTTCTAAACTATTTTTAACCACCTAATACACATTAAAGATCTAGTAGTTCACACTATTTTTAAGTTAAGCAAACTCAGGTATTACAAGTTTGATTAATTTCGACCAAGAAAAAAAAATAAATTGACTCAATTAAGCTCATTAAAACTTGATTCATCATTTTTTTTCCTTTCTAGTTGTAATAATATAAATATAAATATAAATATATAGTTCACACTTGACTAATATTTATAACACTCTTGTTTAATTTAGTTTGTGAGCTGATTGGGTTAGGTATCGTAACGTTCTAGTTTATTAATTGGATTAATTACTCAATTTTGTAGAAACTCTTATGCAATTTAGTTATTTTAAAGTCAAGCTCTAACAAATATTAAATCAAACTCTATCATTTCAAAAATAGCTTCTTTATGATAGACCTACCCTTAGCCAAGATAAAACTTAATTTGATGCAATAGAACTTGCACACAAAAAAGATAAATATCATAATCATTAATTCTATGAATATTGGATAGCAATTTTTTTATATGTTTGTTGATTCTAAGATTACATAGACAATATATGCATCCAAAATTCAATAGTAATTAAATAACTGGAAATTATGGGGAAGCACAATGACAAAATGGCTCAAAATAATATTAATGATCAACTAAAACTATCTTTTGCTTAAGGCAAAATATTTGAAACTTTAGAAATTTTTCCAAAAGGGAAAGTTCTTAAAAAGCCTAAGCATTAAATAAATAAAAAAATGAAATAAATGTCACGAACGATCCATAAAACAAACTTTCCTACAAAAAAAACTATGGTGTTATTAAATATTTCTAAAAAAAGCAAAAACATGGTTTTGAAACCTAAACATTGAATTTGCCAAAAAAATGAGGTATGTTATAAGCAAAGCTAGTGTATTTCGCTCAATAACTCATTTTTCATCGAAGTAGGATCCTAGAATACCAAAATTTAAAAATTGCTGAAATTACAAAACTCCTGTTGATCACTTTCAACCCCATGGTTCCATATATCCATTAACCAACTCTTCCACCTCATCATAATTGTAGTAAAATATTCCATATAAATTTGAACCTTCTGCAACATCTGTCTAAGAGTTGCATTAACAGATCATAATCTTATTGCTGTATCAAAGAGACAATTGCTTGAGCCTTTTTTTTACGTTGGATATCTCTATCCCGATACTAGCACTGATCACCTACATTGGAAGAGATAAATCAATAGCAAAAATAGCTTCGATTCCACAATACAAATTCATCCAATTAAAAATCTTCAATGGGATCACACAAATCATATTGGAAATGGATACATTCTATCTCCTTTCTTTCAATTCACATCAATTTATCCTCTTAAATTATTATCATGTATAATGATTAGTTATTGATGTTGTAAGAAAGAAAATAACTTAACATTGATATTAAAAGTTAGATTATAATCATAAAGAAAACTAATAAAATGAAACAAATGTATAGCCATGCAATTATATGGATATGTAGGAAATTCATACAAAAAATTTTGTACGCTTCACGGTTTTGTTGAGTGATGGGGCTGATTATATATTATATATAATATATATTATATATATCTTATGCTAATTAAAGTCCTTCCATAAATTTCCGTAAAGTTCTATGTGTTGTATACATCCAAATTAACTAAATGAGATAAAACTATCCAATTCAAATGAAGAATTATTGTTATCTCCACAAACTCTATACACGGTTATAGATGAGTAGTGTGTAAAAGTGATACTTAAAAAGATGAAGAGCTTCTATGGTCCTATCAATGGAACCGTCTAGTCAACTATCTAACCATTAAATAAATATAGTAATTGTAATATTAACTATTTTAGTTGTTCAATCACGGTTGAATATGATGTGAGCTGTTGGATCGTGATAGAACTATATAATTTTTTGAAAAGATTACACAAAATGGAATGACCAAGAGAAAGGCATCGGCAGTTATAGTAGATCAAATATATTAATGACAAGTGATATAATTTGAAAAATTAAGCTCACTTTTATTGACTAGAGCTTGAGTCAATTTGCATATCTACATTGATTGATCATGTTAGAAAAGAGACTTCACAACCTCATGTTGTTTTTCTAATCTTTGGATTTGTTGAAAGTGTCTGTCGTGAAGGATTCTCTAACTATCAATTAGTTCATAAACATGATAATATCCATTAGATTATCTCGATGATCAATAGTTGAGATTAAATTTATTCATTGCAAGGTTATCTTCATACATAGGCTAACATCAATAGCCACCTTGACATAATGTAAAAACTTCTGTAAAAGATTGAGCGCTGGCAAATTAGTCAATCTTTAACTATTCTGTTCTCATAAAAACAAATGTCCCTAAGCCTGCCAATTATGGAATATTGGTTCTCATTCTTCTTACCTAGTTTAGCAGGTTAAGTCCAAATAAATAGTTGGGCTTAGCCCAATAATTTATGCAATAAATTTTCTTGTTTGCCAGCTATATAACATATTCAATCTCCTGCATTTCCCAGTCAATATCTCCACCTTATATTAAAGCACTCTCCTTAGGGTATATGGCGTGTTTTAAATAACACTTTTTCTCCTCATATATTATTGTTTTTTTTTGTCATCACAAAGTGAAACAATTCCCTCGATATGCATCATCACTCCTTGCAAGAATGGCATATTACCACTATTGATCTTCACAAACACCACTAGATTAAGGTAGTTTATGACGTTTGATAAAACACTTCTTATATTCATTCCGCGAAAATCAATAAATTTCAAATTACTCAACTTAAGATTTATTATGTAGGATGTTTGTGCTTTGCAACATTTTTTTTTTTTTTTTTTTTTTTGTAATCCGCTTACTAAAGCTGGCATAATGAGATAACTTACCCCAGGTGGGATTTGCACTTTTTATATTAAAAGCTATGCATCTATGAAGCAATATGGTGAGAACTTAATGCAAGATTTCATCTTTTTTTTTAACTATATAGGCATGTCATTTGATACTTCTAAGCGCTGGATAACATACAAAATATGCCATAAGTAGCAAGATGTGAACTTGTTATATCTGCATTTATCAAATATGCTTTAACAAATACCGATTGATTCTCAAACTTCAATAAGAGAATCATGTTTCAAGGGAAAAAAATTGAAGAGATCATCAAATTGCATTATATAGGACATAGGCCGATTTCACTACGAATTGACTATAGTTGAGTTAAATTCTTTGGATTATTGCTAGGTTCCAAATAATGAAACCTGCTTTTGGTAATGATTTAGAGAGTCTTCTATCGATGAACTAAAAATAGATTCGAAAATTTTATACTTTATCAATGGTCTCACAGATTGGATAGAATTTATTAAAAATATTTCAATTGCTTTATTCATTAGACCCCACTATGATGAGTAACTCTAAATCTCTTCTAACACTAGATTCACATATTTGGCTACTGATTTCTATTGTCAATGAGGAAAAAAGAGGGCTTTATAAACCTAGTCCCTACTAATGCTGCCTCTTTTACCTCTTTAACCCCCCTTGCTTTGTCTTTTTCACTTAATTAAGTTTTTTTTTTTTTAACTCTTGTCATCACTGCCATGCATATGTTATATGTATGATGTAGCATACCAAGTATAATTGCAAGAGGAAACAAAAAAAAAAAAAAAAAAAAGATAATAATGTCATAATTATTATATGGACTTTACGTTTTACGTCATTTTTATGTATGAATTTTAAAGTAGCTAACTACCATTCCCCATTACACTTTTACTTATTGAATTTTACAACTTAAAATTTAAATTTGTTAACTAATACCCATTTGATCCTTTATTAGTCAAATTTAGTACTTCAATCATCTAAAAAACATAACATAACAAACATTCATTATACCATGCGTAAGATAGTAATATCAGCAGGTAAAAATTCAAATTAGTATAATATTTAGTTAGCTATTTTTATTATAATTTTCCTAAAAAGTGAATAAATGATTTTTACCTTGGAGTGTATGGTCCCGAGAACCTGCCCACTGCCCACTGTGGAGTAGCTCAGACTAATAACTTCTGCCTCTTCCTCTTGGATAGCATGGATAACTCTATGCAAATTCATGCTCCTGTATGATTCACTTACTCCGAAATTTATTTCCAATTTACCGCCAAAGCTCCTTACTGAAAATCGTGGCAATTTCTTGTCTCCTATCCGTTTTAGTTGTTCCAATCTTATTCGTAGCATCATATTTCTCTCTTGAAGTTGGCCTATGTAGCCAATAGTTTTGTCTACTAAATCGAACATTGAGATCTGAAGTTCGACATTATTGAGTATTCATATGGATGCGTTTGATTAAAATAACGGAAAAAAAAATAAAGAAATACCGCAATTGAAATCAAAACCCTAAACATGATTTAGGTAACAAAAATTAGGGCATTGAAAACTTCAAAAATCTTTTGTTATCAACAGGCAAATTATATACATCAATAATTAAAGCTGCTACTAGCTAATACTATTTGGTAGTATGTGCTACTCTTCTACCATATTTGAGCATGTCACACATAGGATATTATGATCTTATTTGTTGACATAAAATCATGCATCCCTATATTATTTTTATTGAGTAAATGAATTTAATTTCGTATAATAATCATGCATCCCTATAATTTTTTATAAGCACACGTTATGTAAAGGAACTTATTTGTCATTGCCATTTTAACTTAATGACTAGTTTTGCAATAGAAGGGATCAAATTCGATCCTCTCTCCAATTATAATGTATAAAAAGTAGTTGGATTACAAAAAAAAAAAAAAAAAAAAATATTTATAGAATAAACTAAGGCATAACATATTTAGGCAAAATGAGAGGCCATCATAAAATTTTCTCAAAGCCTATAAGTTGCATTCTACTAACATTTACAGCTCGTTCACTTCGCTGAATGAATAAGATCGTAATGAAATTCCTATTACGGAAGAATGGAATAGAGCTGTAATAGGATTTTTCTTTATTAATTTTTTATTTAAATGATGGCATTTAAAAAAAAAAAAAGACAGTTCCAGCATTAAATTGGTATTCATAGGTTTGAATAAAGAATGGCTATTTATTATTTTGTGTAATAAGGATTCATTGGGAAATCACTATTCGGTGAACTAAACGGCAAAATAGCTATTCATAAAGAATAAGACTGTAATGAAATTGCAATTACAGCGAAGTGAATGAGCAGTTAAGGTATGCTACATATGTGACACATTTCAAAATCTAATTTGAATTTACATTGGCATAAGATTGATGCGCATGCTTTTGTCGTGCTGTTCTTATTGACCACTATAACGCTAGTAAACATTTAGATAAGAGAGACGTGCAGGAGAGGTGAGACTCATCTCTCTTGTGTTGGAAATGCTAGACAGGAAATTACCCTGGGTGGCTGAGCAGGCAAGAGTGATGTAAGCCTAGCAGATAGATCTTTGAACTGCAGCCTCCGATATTTCTCTTTTATGTTCCGATCTAACCTTGATGTGTTCGTAGTATTTCTCATGTCGACTTTGTTTATATTTCCTCTTTTTTCCTTTTGTGTTAGTAACAGATCTAAGGAAACACATGCTGCTAGGATGGAATGAAGATTATATATAATGTATGTGACTGGAGCAGACGCGTAGGTTAACAGTAACATGTACAGACCATGTAACACGGCAGTAAATTTGGTCTACGAAACTTATGATACCTGACGTGACTAAAACAACAAAAAAAAAAAGAAAAAAGAAAATAAAAAAGGCACAAACAAGGAAATTGAGTGAAACCAGAATATGCGAACTAGGGATTGATATGTCTGTTTTCAAGCAATAGGGAGAGAGGCGTTTTCGTGGATACTTAAATATCGCGCAGCAACTTTCATATAAGCCTAGCTACATAAGTATTAGTCATACGTACGTATGTATGTGGGTTCACACAAGGACATTGAGTTGCTATGCTTCATATTTATGTCGTGCTCTTTTATTAACATTGACATAGTGGGGCGAAGTTTTGCCGTCCAAATCATTGTGTTTCAACTCCGTCCAAATCATTGTATTTCAAGTCTATCCTAATCAATAATAACACGATACGTGAACATAAAGTGATAATAGCTGTTTGTTTTATTTTAAGGATATTTTTATTTTTTAAATTTATTAGACACGTGTCAAGTATTTATAGGCTGAAATAGAGTGAGAACAATATTTGGGACAACAAATATTTTTTCGACATAGTATGTAACTACTACACATAATCTATTCATAAATATAGATAATAGTTTTTTGAAAACTACTATATTTCTTTTACACCTGTTAATACATAATTACTAGTTATCCAGTCACATTTATTTCCTATTCATGCTTCCACTCACAAAACAGGTAGAGTCAATTTGATAAGCTCTTGAGGGAGAATATGGCTTACCCTATTGTAGAGACTCATACTTGAGGGAGAGATTACTAGAGTGCAAGTATGAGAATTCCATATGAAAAATATATGTGGAGAGTTTATAAGAAAAAAAAATCATTAACCTATTGCCTTAAGGTTTTTTTGTTATCTTTCATAAAGTCCATTGAATTTCTTCATTGAAGATATACTCCAGATCCTAACACACAGAAAGACATGTTTCTATTTTTACTTTTTAGTTTTTTTATTTAGAACATTTTAGAAAATAATTATAGTTAGTAGTGTAAAAAATTACCCCATACTTTTATAAATTGTTAAAATGGAAAATTTTTAAATTCTCTCATTTCTACATTTTCTTCTTTAGGTTTACTAAAGTGCAGAAAACTTTCCGTCCATTTTTTTTTCTTTTGTATTTGTCCATTTTACACTTAGATTGCAAAACATCTATTTCTTTCGTTCTCATTTCCACCAGTTTCATCCCATTTCCTTTTTCAACTTCCAGTGATCCAAAACTCAATGTTGAATCCATCTCATGGAAGGATCACGTGCCAAGGTAGTACACCATTTTGTTGATAGATTTGTATATGAGGTGTGCTGCAAAACTTATATAATCAAACCCTATAGACCTACCGTTGGAAATATGAAACACCAATAAGCAAAACCTTAGTTTTTAAGTGAAGTAGCCGGGAATTATACACAACTAACAATGAGCAACAAAATGAATTTTTTATATGGAATACTATTTCCAATTTTGATTACATGGGCAAAAGATGATTCAAAAATAACACCAAAGCAAAATATAAGATAATTTCTAGCTTTTATAGAAATAGAGTAGGATTTCACCGCACCAACATTATTACCCACAAGCATGTTGAGATTGGGAACTATACAAAAGTGAACAAATAAATTTAATGAAGCTACGTGCTTTAGATTGCTTTTATATATTGTCATGTGTCTCCAAGTCTATGTTTTCTATAAAAAAAAAAAAAATTCTTCATTATTTCCATCTAAACTAGAGATCGTATCCCACAAACTCAATGAATTTCTTAATAGTTATGAGTTATATTGCATATCTAGATAGCTAATTTTATATTTTTGCTTTTAATTAGTTTGAGCTTTAAAGTTAAGTTGCTTTAATCAAGGTTAATAGCTAGTGGAACTAATCGGTAAGTCATTGACTAAGTAGATATATATATATATATATATATATATATATATCCTTTTAATTTATTTCAAGTCTCACCCCCTAGATTAGAAGGGATAGTGAGAGTCATGACTTTCTCTTTCTCATTCTTGTGGCAATCAAAACCATGAGATCTCTTCTTTCCTTCTTTATTCCTCTTTGTCTATTCCAAATTCTATATTCCTTTTATTGTTTTTTTCTTTGTTTTAAGGAGTAAATTACATCAGAAGATCACAACATTTGAAGATCAGTTCAATTGAGGTCACAACGTTTCAAGTAGTTAAAAGAAAGTCACAATGTTTAGCGAGTAAGTTTAGTTTATTTGAGGTCACAACGTTTTAAAGGTTAAAAATATGTCATAATTTAGAGAAGTAAGTCAATTGATCACCATTAGTCTGTGTCATAAAGTATAAGATCTTTTAAGTTTTAATTTCAAATATTTCTTTTGTTAATACATATCAATGGTGACTTTAATTAATCTATTTTTCTAAATGTTGTGACATCTTTTTAACCACTTAAAAGCAGTGTGACCTCAAATAAACTTACTCTCAAACATTGTGTCTTTCTGATGTAATTTACCTTGCTTTAAGTAATATTTAATGTCATATTTTGTATGTATTTGTATGTAGAATCACTTTTGAGCACTCATAGGCTTTTTTCAACGAATAAGATTAAGAGATAATGTAAAAAATAATACCTAAACTATTGCAAAAAGTTCAATTAGGTACCTAAAGTTTGATTTTGAATAATTTAGTACATGAAGTAAGTTTTTACGTATGTTTTTTTTTACATGAAGTTTGATTTTAACAATTTTGGTTATGAAATAAGTTTTGGTATATATTTTTCATACCTAAAGCAAGTTCAATGAGGTACAAAAAATGCATGCAAAAATTTCCTTCAAATTCCAAAAATATCAAAACCAAATTTCATGTACCTTATTAAACTTTTCGTAAAAGTTCAAGTACCAAATTATTTAAAATCAAACTTCAAGTACTTGATTGAACTTAGTTTAGGTACCATTTTTCACATTAACCCTAAGACTAATGATAGTTGTTGTTGTTAGTTTTTTTTTTTTTTTTTTTCAATTTTAATCTGCAACACATCAAAAACCTTCATTTTTGCTACTATATTTATGTACATGTAAAGTTTAAAAAAATTACTAATATTGACAATTCATTATAGTCTAATTTTATCGGGGGCTTTTTTTTGTACACTTTATTTCATTATTGAAATTTTATATGTACGTAATAATTTGAAAAAATAAAGTTATCTTGTTATAAAGGAAAAAAAATAAAAAATTACTGTTAAAAAAAAAAGGTAACAACTTTTTGCTAACTTTTATTGTTTACTACGGACAAGAGTAGTTGAAGTATTCGTAAACTTAGGAATATTGTGATTTGGGTGTCTGCTAAATACCACAAATGCACAATAGTATGTGTTCTTTCTACTTTTAATTGTTCTGTAAGAGAAATATATGCATGATAATTGCTTCTTGAGTGTAGGATGCTAAGAGAAAAGTTAGTTATCTCACCTTTTCATTAAAATGCATTTGATGGATGTTATGAATTGAAACTAGTGGCAGTTGAAAATAGTCAAATGCTCCTATTTAACATCCATGATGGGATGCAATACTAAAATTCTAAAAGTTGAAACTGTTTTTGATTCATTCATCATAGAAGATATTTCTCTTAGTATAGAAGGACATGATTTTTCCCTAAAGGGGATATATGAAATAGCTGTGACCCTTCTCAAGATGTATTACATTTGTATAAATAGAGAAAACCCCCAAATGATCTTAATCTTTTGCCATTTTATATTCTCTTACAGAAAAATAAAGTGAGAGGTGTCATACAAAATCCTCTAAATTACATATTATGATAGGGTAATTAGACTGTGGACTATAAGTTTTTTTTTTTTTTTTTCAATAGTGGTTACACTTCGATCATAAGCATGTTCTTGAAGCTTTGGCTCTTTGTGCTAGTGATTTAATTGTTATTCAATCATTTCCACTATGTATTTAAAAGGTTAGTAAATCTATCAATTTATTTTCTCAACCATAAAGGAACATAGTTATTAGAGGCCCATCGTTGTTTCCTGACATTAAACATAATTTCATTATAATACATGTGCATATATTGTTTATTATGAGACCAATGTTGTGTTGTATAATATTATACACAATATCATCAATATTTGTTGGTGAACAAGTTGCATTACAAATAATTAAAGATCATATATAAATGCATTTTATCGGAATTCAATAATCCTTTCATACCAAATACACTAGAAAATTAGAGTTGTGCAAACGGATTGTGGCCCATAAACCAATCCACATAACCCAAAAAAAAAAAAAAAGGTAGGTTAGGTAAAATTTAGCTCATCTAACTTGCAGACCGTTTTGGCCCACCCCATATAACTCACGAGTTAACACGGGCTAACTCGCTGTGAGTTGGATTAAACACCACATAAAATATATATATATATTATATTATACATTAAAAAAAAAAAGAAAACCTAATCACTAATCAGTAGTTACTAGTCACTTTAATGGCTTGTTTACTTCACTGAATAGAGTAAGGGGAATGAATTCCAATCTAAATGAAATATAATAGGGTTGTAATGGTTATTGCAATGTTCACTTGGCATAAAAGTAAAACATGCAATTATTATAAAAGGTAAAATATCTATAATACTCCATGTTTAATACAGAGAGAAGATAATTATATATGTGTTATTTTCAAGAAGGGTATTTATGACAAAGTTGAAAAATAGACTATTGAATGGAAATTCATGGGGTGGAGACATGAATTGCTATTCATCATTTTAAGTAATAAAATTCATTATGAATAGTCATTCATCTCAATTGAACACTATAATATTAGCTTTACGTCAAACGAGCAAAGAATGAATAGCCATTTATGTCTAGTGACCAGACTGTGGGTCTCCACTCTGCCTCTTTCCCTTTGTCTTACTTCTCCAACTTTCATTCTCACTTCACACTTTTATCTTCCAACAAGGTAGCATCTGCTCAGTGTTCTCTCTCTATCTCATCTCCATCTTCATTGCATGTTCTCTCATTCTTGACATTTCTCTTAATTTTTATTTCAATTACATAACGAGTTCTATTTACTGTACAAGAAGAGAATTTTCTTTTTTAATTTTTTGATTAATACTAGAGGAATGAAAAAAGTATAAATTTTGATAGAATGAACGTTTTTGGTCTTTCTACTTTTCCTATAGTAATCTGCCAGCTAAGGAAGAACATGTTTGTACTGGTCTAGTTTGTTTTTTTCACCCCTTTTTCTTTTGCGCCCTAAAATTTAATATACTTAAAGAGCTTCAACACAACTTTGTTTATTTTCCTAATCTTGCTTAGTGGTTTGATCAAAGATGAATGATTTATTTTCTTGTTCTTCGTGCCATCCTAATTTATGCAATTATTTATGTTGATTATCCTACATAGTTAATAGAGTCAAGTATTTGAACCTATTAATGAGTTGTTTCTAGATGCATGGATGTTTACACAATCAAATATTTCACAGGAATATGGTTTTGCTTTTGGGTCAAGAAAGTGCTTATAAGCTAGTAATATGTGTTTTGTGTCCTTTGCTAGTGGCCTAATACTAATAGTGTCTATCTATTTTGGTATATGGTTGGGCGGGTGTTATTGTCCTGTCACTGGTTTGCCTTCATTCTTAACTTTTCAATTAGTTTCAATTTTCTCTCTATTGTTCATATGTGTTTAGTTTTTTTTCTTTTCACCTTTTTTCATCTATAGAATGTCAAACCGTTGATCTTGTGGGTAAAAACCGTTAGAGGTCCCATATGCTTCTACGAATCATATAATTCATTTCATAAAAACTATTTCAGATAAGGAAAGGGCACCTTCCAATATATTGAGAACTTATTTGAAGGTGTTTTTGGATAAGCATGTATGCATCTCACATGAAAGGTATCTAGTAGAATGTTCTTCAAAGCATGCTTAATGTCCAGGGTGAAATAGATGGCATAAATGCACACTTTTGAAATTTCAATCATCTTAATGTGAGCAATACAATATAGTGTTAACCTGTTGTGTTACATTATATCTTAGAAGAGAACCTTTGATATTCAAGCAAGCTACCCTTTGAATATTATATCTTACATAAAGAGGATTCTTTTCTTGTTTTCACTATTGGTATCAATGGTCCTTATGCTAGTCCTAGTACTTTTGCACATAAATTGCAAGATAGAAAAGTTAACTATAATTTTCATTACAAGGAGTTTCCTCTTGGTTTCTAAAAATTGAGAGGAATAATATGATTAAAGACAAATCATGAGTAGCTCGACTAGGTGGATCTGGATATTTATTGGTGCATGCATAGAGTAGATGCATTCATCTATTATAGGAATTGCCAAAATCTCTCTTTTGCACCTTTTTTTTTTTTAACTAAATTATTTGAAGCTAAAACTTGATCTTGGAAACTATGGGATTGGGATAGCCCTGGGAGGCTAGAACTAAAATTGCACCATCTTGATATTCTACTAAATGTTTATGTTCATTTGAAACAAACATCTTATGGCATGGGCTAAACATATTATTATTGATGGAGATGTATTTCTTAATGACTATTTGAAGCTCCATTATTTTTCAAGGAGTGTCACTAATGTCAGAGTCTCATTAGTCACTCCTGTATAGGCATTGTTTTAGATTTAATAGGGTGTATGTGTTTTTTAGGCAAACATCTCCTGAAAGAAAGCATATGGTTATCATCAGAGGTTTGGAATTGTTATGTATTATTATTGTGCTAGGTTTTAAAAATTTTTAGTGCTAAAGGGATGATGGATCATAATGGAAGCAGCTAATTTTCAATGACAATGGTGGTTGACACCTTTAAAGAGCAATGGAAAAAAAAAAAATCTCTTTTTTGAAAACGATTTTTTTCTCTACTTATGTATTTATATATATATATATATATATTCATTGATGGTTAACCACTTTTCACCAAAATGGCAGTGGCATCATGATATTTGGTTTTCTTTATACTCCTTTGAATTTGTGGCCGTTGTTTAACAACTCTAGGGCATTTTTAGTTCATCGTTTTGCTTTTGTTTTGGCATCGTTTTGATGCTAAATAGATACTGAACTGATATCAAACCAATACTGATATGACATCGATAAAAGACTGATAATTTTACTCATAAACTGACTAAACTAAACCAATACTGAACCAATACCGAACCGATAGTCTAAAAAGGCCCCTAGTTTGTCACAACTCCTAGATAGAAAATTCCGATTCCTATATGATAATTATTTCATTTCTTGGATAGGCTACCTCATCTCATAAACTTATAAGGAACTATATTGAAAATGTCATGAATGACAGCTACATTTATTCAATAGAAGATACAACATTTTATTTTATTTTTTTAATGGATTCAGAAAATTTAATTTAGTAAATATCCAATATTAGATATAACCCAAAAAAAATGAACTGAAAACTTTTATATTTTTTAATACCCAATCAAATTTTCCAAGCTTTTCTTCATTCTTGTTAATTTTTTATTGTTTATCCTTGGCTCAAGTTTTTGTTGTTAAGGCAGTGAAAGACAAAAAGCTAAATATATTTACACTATTGTAGTGTGTTTCTTGTTAACATAATCAATAACACACACTGTATATGTAATCAAATCTATGCCTAAATTTGTCTATGCTTTTTATTACAACATACTTTATGATTTTTTTTCTTTATTCATGTGTATTATGTCTTTTCATTTTCATCATAATCCAGAAAAGCGAAAAATTGTTTTTATTGAAATGCAAGAATACTTTTGTAGACTTTGTATATATATATGCTAAATTATTTGAAAACACATTAAGGTATTTGACTTATGCATGCAGCTATCATAATCTTATACTTTTTTTTTTATGTTGCATTTTTAGAATGGATGGTTCAAGCAATAATACGACCATACAACAAATTGAAGTAGATGATGAATCTAGAATAGGTGGGTTAATGCTAATAAGCAAACAACAGCGGGAGGATCTATTCAATTTGAAGAAACTTTAGGTAAGAGGACTCGATCAAACACTTCTATTGTTTGGGCAAAATTTGCAAAAATAGGTGTAGGAAAGGATGGTAAAGAAAGGGGAAAATGTAATGGGTGTGAGAAAGCATATTCATTAGTGACATCGGTATGGGACATCAACCTTAGGTTGGCATCTTCTAAAATGTAATTTGAGTCATATTCCTAAATTTTATGATATGGGTGACATGGTAATTGATCATTCTAGGAAGTTATATCAAGAAAACCAAATCCAAAAGTTGCTCATGAGATTATGTCAATAGTGATTATTGAGCAATCTTCCATTTCGTTTGTTGAGTATAGGAGGATTACACAGTTTATAAGATTATATAATCCTAATTATATTCACATTTCTAGAAAAACTGCTAAATCAATGTTTATAATTTATATTTAGCCCCAAAGTCGAATATGAAATAGATTTTGCAAGACATTCATGGCAGAATTTGTTTGACATCTAATTTATGGACTACTTCATCATCTAAAGGTTACATATATTTGACTGGACATTTTATGGATGAGAAACGGAAACTTAATACTAAATTCTTTCTTTCTCAAAATTTCCTCCTCCTCACTCAAGTTTTGAGTTATCAAAAAAGGTGTTTGAATTTTGAAAGAATCAGGCATTGATAAAAAAGTGTTTTCTCTTACATTGGATAATGCATCTGCTAATGATTGTATGCAAGAATACTTGAAAGATCAACTCAATTTATAAAAAAGTTTGTTTGTGGTGGTGATTTTTTTCATATTAGATGTTGTGCCTATATTATTCATTTAATTGTTAAAGAGGGATTGACAATAGCTAATCAAGCTTTGTATAAGATAAAGGAGAGTGTAAAGTATGCAAAGGGTTTAAAAAGTCGGATGAATCATTTTTGGGAATATGTTAGTTAAGTTGGCGATATTGATACTGGAGTTGGTTTACATTTAAATGTTATCACTAGATGGAACTCTATTTATCTTGTGCTTGATAGTGCACTAAAGTATAAATGTTCTTTTCGTTGCCTTCAACTAAATCATTCCAATTACAAATATTGTCTTTCAATGGACGAGTGAGAAAGAGCAGAGAAAATGTGCAAGTTCTTGAGTTCTTTTTATATAATTACAAAAGTGATGTTTGGTTCCTCTTATCTAACTTCAAACCTATATTTTTTTGTAAGTCTAAAGGATTGAATGTTTGCGGAATGAGAACTTAAAGAGTGAAGATGTTGTCATAAGTGACATGTGTCTTAAAATGAAGCAAAAGTTTGATAAATATTGGAAGCAATATAGCATTATCCTTGCTCTTGGGGTTTTTCTCGATCCTCAAATGAAGTTTAACTTCTTAAAATCTTGCTTCAATAAAATTGATCCTATTACTTGCGAAGAAAAGTTGATCAACATAAAGAACAAGTTGTATAAGCTTTTTAGAGAATATGAGAAGGGCAATGCAAAGGATATGCGTTCCACAAGCTTGCAAGTTGGATCATCTTCTTGAGTTCAATGAACAATTAGAAGTGGAGGTAAAGGAGAAGCCACAGGGAACATAGGATTTGGAAAAAGTTTGGGCATTGATTTTGCAACTTTAGATGTAAGTTTACTTTTCACTTTAGTAATTAATTTTTTTTTTGTAATTATATATTTATTTAAGTATCAATATTCAATAGTAATTTTTTTCCTTTATGATGTAGGAATATTGTCAAGTTGAAGAAAAACTACTTATAACTCTTCTTTAGATTTGTATTTAGATGAGCTGGTAATGGATATAAACTTCTATCAAGATTTAGATGTATTATAATATCGGAAGACTCAAAGCCAAAGGTATAGAGATTTATGCGTTATGGCTACTAATGTGCTTAGCCTTCCAATAACTATGGTAGCATGGAGTCAGCTTTTAGCATTGATTATCATGTTCTTTATAAGTATCGTGGTTCTTTCTCCCTTCAAATGTGGAAGCTTTGATTTGCACTAGGAATTAGTTACAAGCATATGTCAATCAAGGTAGTCATTTTATTTGTTTGGGTAAAATTTTTCTTTCAATGTATAATTTTAAGCTTTGAATTTATAGCTAATTGTATGTGTTACTTGTGAATTGTAGATGACAATGAAGAAAATGAGGCAACTATGTCAAAGGAAGACTCAAATTTGACAACTCATGAGGATGATTGATGAGCATTATGTCTCAAATTTAAAATTTTTTTGTGTTGTTTTTAATTATTGATTATATCTTAGTTCAATGTTGTTTAGTTAAATGTTTTTCTTACATGGTATGTGTTTTGCACCATGGATAGTGATTTAAACTATTGATTAATGATTTGTGTTCCTCTAACTTGAGTTTTATGTGGCGTATTAGATGAAAGAAAATTGTAAGAAGTAATATGTCATCAGTGAAGACTCTTGATGTATGGTACAATAGAAGGGTCCTTTGGGTTATAACACCAATGTTAGTAACATCATGTTACTAAGTTATGCAATGTTTCTAGAAACATAATGGAATATAAATTTGAATTTGAATTCTTATAATTTTTTTGAAGAAAAATGAAATCTTAATAGATTTATAGGGCCAATCCACCAACTCGCATAGAGCAGGTTAGGCTCAAAATTTTGACTCGCATTGTTATGTGGGCCCATGTGGGCTGGCCACATAACCCATGGGCTAAAGCAGAGTAGCGGGTTCGCCCACTTGCATAGCTCTAAACAAAATTGAAATCATTAATCTAAATAAATGAACACTATCGTATTTTATTATGAAGTAAACTGACTAAAAATATTGAATGGCATGTTGGAAAGAAAAGGAAAACATTGCTAACTTTTGCGAGCAATGGACAACAAGGATTATTTTAGAATTGAAATACCTTAAATCTTCACATAGCTAAATTAGAACTTTCATAGTTAAATAATATAATAGGTAGTTAATTTATACTTGAATTTGATCTTAGTTTAAATAGTTTAAATAAATAAAATAATTAAATAATAGGAAATGATTAAACAATTTGACATAATTAATTTAGTAAATATATTAAATTGAAATTGATTTCAATAATTCTTTTCAAATTATTCATTTTCCCCTTAACCTATTTTGAGTATCTAATTATTCAATTCTTATTGATTATTCATTTAAATTGCTTTTTCTTCCAGTATTGAATCCTTAAACCTCTAACCATGATATTTCAATGTTTAGTGAATTCCTAAACCTCTAAACTTTAGCCTAAATTTGATATCCTTCATCCCCATAAATTTTGAGTTCATTTGCTTGAATAAAAATATCAGTTCTCAAACTCGAACTCAAACTAAATATCAATTCCTTACCAACTAAACTCTTAAACTTGACTTTTGTTTCAAGTCATTAATTTTTAGAACTAAAGATAATTATTGAAAAGTTTAAGCTAAAACCCTTACCCCTAATTACCCTCAAATATCTCTTAACCCTTATCCCTTTTTCTTTTTCTTTTTCTTTTTCCTTTGATTTTTCTACCGTTATTTCTTTTCTTCCTTTTCTTCAGTTCTTCTTCTTCTCTTCTTCTCTTCTTCTTTGTCTTCTTCTTCTTCTTTTCTCATTTCTTTTTCTCTAAAATTCAACTCCAAATCTCAATCTCAATTTCAACAAGATTTAAAAAGAAATCAAAGGTAGGTTACAAGATAAAAGATTAAAAACAAGCTAGAAGTAGCTCAATAACTAAGGAGGAAAAGTAGTAAAGGAGCTTCAATTACATGTGTTTACCAAAAAGATAAGTAAAAATTTTTTCTTTGTTTTTCTTTATTTTGGTTGTTGCTTACACTTGGAAATGATGAATAAATGCCAAGAATATATAGGGTTTGTGATAAAACTTATAAATTGGTGATATATGAACATGTATGTTAAAACTTAGGTTAGCATGTGTAGGTTAGATGTTTGGTAACTTGATTAGATGATATGTGAAGTAGAAATATGCTTAGAAATGTTATTTAGACTTAATATGGGTTGATATGCTGCTTATACAATATTGGGTATGAAGTATGATGTGTTTGAGAAATTAAATTTTGAAGAAAAGAAACAGGGGAATTTGTGATAGTTTGTAGGAGCCAATCGCGAGCGTGATAAAGGCTTTGGTAGGCTTAGGTTGGACAATTTTGAGCAACCATGCTCGTGATTGTTTTGAAAACTTTCCATTAATCATGGGCATGATCTAGACCTTACTAACCTCAGGTTGTCTTTAAATTTTAACATCCTAGAATCACAAGCATGATTTCAAGCATAGGGATTCCTATTTCAAAAAATTATCCAATCACAAGCGTGATCAAGTTCTTAGTGAACTTGGATATGTGATTTTTACACAATCATGAGCATGATTGTGCCCGTGATGAAATTCATGGTCTAAGTCACAATTGTGATTCTTAAATCCCAAGATATAAATGACCTTAAATGCTTGAAATAACCTAGAAATGGATAAAGGACTCAAAGTAGTAGAAATTAGCTACTTATACATGAAAATTGGAGTTAAATAGAGTTAGTTATAGCCATTTTAAGATTAAAACTTATTAACCGGAATTCTACCAAATTAGTTATTTAAAATAAAATTTCAAGTAAGAATAAATAAATGATAGTTAATATAATATTTTAGTTAATTTATAGATAAATGATAGGTTTTGTAATTAATTGGAGTTAACAGTTTCTAAGTATAAAAAACTTAGTTAATCAAGCTAAGTTCAACTTGACTAAATAGACTTTAATGAGCTAAAATGAATTAGATTGATTAAGTTTAATCAACTTAACTTGGTAATTGAATTAAATGATTAATTTTAATGAACTTGGCTAAGATTAAGGTACTTTAGGCTTAACTTGAAACTAGCTTAGATTAACGTGTTAGGCTAAACCATATGTAGTAAAGGGAATATATTATTTCAAATGTTTGTTTGCTAGAAAAATGAATGTTTTCTCTAAGTTAATAAAATGTAATAATGTCTTTATAATAAATGATAATAAAAAAAAGAAAAAGGAATAACTTGACAGATAATGAAGAATTTTCTAATATCTTGGCTAGGTGATTTTCACAGCCATGTGGGGTTCGTACTTAATGTCTCATCAAATAGGATTTTAAAATAAGTTTGATGTAAATAGATAATTAATTTAATTTCTTCTATGATTTTAATTTCATGAATAGATGCTTAAATCTACTTTTTGTCTTATCTTTTGGATTGTTTTCTAATCTTGGACATGTTTTAAATAAAGTACACGGTGACATGCTTGTTGGTTGATTAGGATAGATATACATCATAAATGAACAAAACTTGAAAATGGCCTAATTAATGAGTCTTGCTTATACTTGTGTCATTTAATCCATATGGGAAGCGACAACCTTGTCTAGAGCTAGGCACAGTAGTTAAGCACTTAGGCCACTCTCTCTCATAATGCAATGGCAATTCATAAGTGGCTTAGCGGGTAGTTAATGAGGCAAATAGTATCGGCGTAACATTTGCTTAAGCTTGGAGTGAAGTAACATGACTTACTTTACGTTTATGGGACCAGTTGAACTAAGTGATGTTATGAATAGAGATAAATAAAGTTGTGTAATGGTTGTGACTCTTACATGAGGTTATTTTCTCTTTCTCGATTAGATATAGGACATATAAGTGTCCGGGATGCTTGTATCAACTCTCTGAGTAGCTGTTATTATTCAGGACCCCCAGATTTCCAAAGGTTTGTTTTGGAGTATGAATGTTTCCGTGTTGTTTGTTTTGCTTTAATTTAAAGATAATAACATGTTGTTGTTGCATTACATTAGTTTAAGCATGTGTAACATCTCATGTGTGCTTGTGTTGCTGTTATATTAGGCCTTGGCTCATTATTGTTTTCTTTTTAGGTATGGATGACGATATGATGATGATGTTGATGGTTTGATGATTTGATGATGTGGATGATGGTAGTGTTGATGATGATGTTTGGTTGGGAGTATAGGATGATTCGGGGAGAGTTTGTTAAAGAGTAAAGTGGGTTAAGATCGTGAAGGTATTTTATTTTATTTTGTTAAAAAGCTAGATTTATCTTTTTGAAACTTATATTTTTCTTTAAGGCTTAGTTAAAAAGCCCACAAGTTTTGTAATGATCCTTTAAAGCTTGTAATACCATCATGATAACTATATGAGTTACCCTGTGGTATGGTATCATTTGAAAAGTTAATCTATTCGTATGAGTGGAAGGTAGAAATGCATTTATAATCCAATTGTCTCAAGAATCTAGATAAACGATTTCAAAACTTAAAATAGTTAGCAATGTTCGACATAAACATATCCTTTAAGGAAGGTTTTAAGAGTAATACTTAGGGTATTATACGTGGTTGAAGACTAGACTTGCCCGAACTTTTGATGTAGGGCACATTGGCTCCTTGCAAGAATCATATTGCAAGCAAATGGCTTTCATAGAATGTATAGTAAAGTGTCTTATTTACATGCTCTCTATCTCAGATGATGAAAAAATATTGTATATTGAAGCTGAAGTTTCTTTTTTGAGAATTTTTGTCACAAATTTTTCTTGAAAATAAGTATATAAGTATGAGATGCTTTGTATGTTTTTCTGTCTTTATTATTATTTAATCTTTATATTATGATGACAGTAGTTTTAGCATGTTTATCTATTTACAAATTATGTGATGAAGTGGGAGATCTAGATGTGCAAAATTCTTAGAAGAATATTATCTAAGTTTTTCTTTTGTGCAAAATTATATTAAATATGATGATGATTGAATATATGAACATGGATGACGACTAAAAGTCTAGTGGCTTTTCGATTCCATATCAAGTATAAAATTGTAATTTGATTCGAAATGGTATATATATGAGATATTCTTAAGAAGTTTAGGGGTATCTCTATAAGCAAACTAAGGAGGCTTGCACTTAACTTTGACACTTATAGGTAGTGCCAAAATCATACAGTGAGGCAACAATATAAGAGATGTCAAACATGATTAGGGAGAGTTGAAATCTATTAGACATGCCTTAACTAACGAGCAACAATTATAATTTGTAATTCTATCTTTCTTGATAATCATGAATGCATGAGGGTGAATATAACTCATAATGATAATATTAAATTGTCTGATGATATATTGCATCAGCTTGAGCTCAAAGAAGATCCTTGGAAGTTCCAAAATCATCATATAATACGTTTGCTACTAAATCCACTTCAAATGGAGCCTTAAGTTCCAAAAGAAAGAGGAATAAAAAAATACATAAGAATGGAAAAATGGGACTAGAGCAATAAGTAAGAAAGCCAAGAAATATGGCTTCAAGTGAGGTAAATGTAATGACAAGGAAGATAGGATAAGATGAAGAGCTTTAATTATGGACGATTGAGATACATCACTTGTGAATGCATTGAGTAAAAGAGGTAAGGGTCTGTTTAGATTGTTGGATTTTTATCTGTATAGGATCAGTTCAGTATTAGTACGGTTTAGTCAGTTTTTAGGTAAAATTGTTAGTTTTTCATTGATATCATGTATGCATCGATTCAATATAAGCTTAGTTTCAGTTTGCTACTAAATGTACACTTTTACATTACATTTTTGTTTCTTGTTTTTTATTACTTAATGAATCTCATCTTATGTGGATTGTAGACTTTGGAGCCATGGACAATGTAGTTAAAAAATGTGGAGCTTTTATAGGGTATCATCGGATACCAAGTGAATCAAGATGGATATGTTTAGAAATAAGGATGCAATCGGGATGGATTTGTGATGAGTATTTTGAAATCCGAACCAACCTGATTCTTAATGGAGTATCCTAACAAGAAAAAACCTTATCGGGTTTTTTTTTTCATTAGTTGTGGTGTAGTGTGAAATTTACAGTTCACTGATCATTGATCGAGTTTTTCAAATTTATAAATGTTTTCTAAATCAAATTCAATAACTATAGTATTACAGGGCAAGCGCACCCATCAAATGTGGTATAGATAAAGATTTAGGTCGGTCCCAAGAGAATGGTTGGTAGCCGGTATACTCTTAATCTGATTAATTGTCTAACCAAAGAAAGGTTTAGGAAAACATAAGGAAAAAATGAACTGAGTTAAGTTAGAAATATTCACAAATGTTTAATGGGTAAAATGAAAAATAAGCCTGTAACTTCTATGAACTAGTAGTGCAGGGTTACTTCACCAATTCTTATCAGAATGACTTCTTAAGAACAATAAACTTCTTAAAAGTTGTTTGAATGGCGTGTTCATACCGTCAGATTCTTAATTTAAACTAAAACTTCTCTCAAAGTCAGGAAAAAAAAAAAAAACAACTCAATTAATTTTTTAAGCAAGTGATAGAAAGTCTTCACCCATTCCTCGACAAGAGGTATTTTGGATCGACTCCATTAACAACCACAGATCTGTTCAATTGAATGATCTCTCATCTATTCAATTGAAATCAATCGTGAATCTAAAAGAATACACCATTCCTTTAAAAACCACAAGTTAAGTTCAAGTTACTTTACAAACACCCAATCAAATTTACTTGAATGTGCATTTGAATCAGACTAAATTAGGAATTGGATTCGTAATCCCTAAGTTGTACAATATTATTTATTCATGGATTTATCACAATAAGCACATATTAGAAGAAATGAAATAAAGTTGAAAGCTTAATCAATTAATTGCTTAGAAATTCATAGGAATTACAAACATTGAGTTAAATTGATTTTACCCAGAAAACAGAAGAAATTTTCAAGCAAAAAGAAATGGAAATTCTTTTACCAAAAAATCCTTAAAAAATCTACTCTACATTAATACTGATTTACACTATTGGTACATACTTAACAACACATGCTTACACATTTATTTATAGACTACTAGGCACAGAAAGCATGGCCTACTTTATTTGACACGTGGCAAATTTAGCAGATTCTTTCTAACATAATTTGATAACTTTTCACACGTGCATATGATCTGTGAAGACACTGGAGAGGGTTGCATGTGATCTATTGGTCGAGACTTGTATTAAGCAATATCAGGCTTAACTACTGGAAGATCCTAAGTAAACTATGTGTTTTTGTCCATTGCTTTATCGAGGGTAAAATTGAAAGAGTCGAGGGTCGTATTATTGAGGCTCGAGGTAATTCTGATGAAGAGTTGGTCTGTCAACACAATTATTGAGGGTCGAGATTTGATTCTCTACTTTGAGGCTCGATAATATATTTTCTTTATAATGATGCTTGATCGCTTCAACTAAAGTCGAGGGTCATGTCAAGGGCTTGCAGTTGAGGCTCGATAAACCAATTTTTGCTATCTTCTTTCTTTGTTTAGCATCGGCTATGACTTTTACAAGGCTCGACTTTTTCATTTTTTATTTTAATTGTTATTTTTGCTCCAAATTTGAATAAAAACACTTTATTATTCTTTATTTGATTTTAAAAGCTCTAAAACAATATTATTTATCAAAATTATTAATTTTTGCAGCATTTTTCTAAAGTTCTTAGCAAATTAAGCTCAAAATCCTATAAAAATATAGAGTAAAAATGACTTATCATTTATCGCTCCCAAAGCCCGACCGATAGGGTTTCAAGGAACCCATAACCTGGCCCAACCCGACCTGACCCGATTCTAAGATTTCCAATTGTTTTCTTCAAAAAAAAAAAAAAGCAAAAGAATGAATTTGTTTTAAGTTATTAATGATGCAAACACTTATATTGAAAGAATAAATTTTAGACAATAATATCATATAAAAGGATCTAAACATTTCATTTCCACTTACTTTCATATACATAGAATATAAATAGTATCATTGCCTTAATAACTTAATTTTTTTATTTTTTATTTTAAATTTATATAGGGTCAGGTTTTCTCAATGGGTTACATATAAACCTGAAACTCGACCCAATAACTTATCTAGTTTTTTTTTTTTTTAATCCCAAAACCCACCCCGAAACCCTACAGGGTTTTAGCAGGTCAGGTATCCTATAACGAACTGCCCTGCTTGCATCCCTATTTAGAAACAATGCTAGAGTTGGAGTCAAAGGCATAAGTAAGCATGGTGGTAAGACTCTCTTCCTATATGATATCCATTTTGCTCAAGAGATGCGATGAAGCTTAATTTATGTTTAGAAATTATAAGTTTTTGGTATAATCTTAATTTTATTGGTACTGATGTTGATGTTTGTTTAGGAATTGTATTTTATGGGTTTGATTTTGCGTTCATTTAGTTTTACTATGCTAGATGTTGAGTAAAATATTGAAACATTTAATTTTTTTTTTTGTTATTATGGCATCATTTAAAAATAATATTATTAATGTAAATATTTGGCATGCTAAACACACTAAGTAAGATACAATGAATAGATTAGCTAAATGTTATTAAATTTAGTTAGCACTCAATCAGTAAAGGTAAAGGCGTTGGGGACTAATATGGGAATTTCTATTCAAGCAATTTAAGGAGTTATATAATGAAAAAGGAATTGTAACATAATTAACTATTCTTAGAACTCAAGAACAAAATGGTGCTTCTAAGAGACAAAATAGAACATTAATGGAAATGGTTAAGTCCATTATGAGATAATTGTGTCTCTTTCAGCTATAAGTCAACTTTAGGGAATGGCGCACTAAAGTTCAATGAAGCTCATCATAGCTAAGCAAGTGCTTGTTGTTCTGCTATATTTAGGAGCTGTTCGGGGTTATACAACTATCATTGTGTATGAGGCTAGCTGGTGAGCGCTCATCTATGTTGTACTAGAGCGGATGACATGGTTGCTTCATTGAGTGTTCTGGTTGCTTACTATTGTCATGTAGCCATTTGTGTGATGTATGTTGCTTGTTGCTGCAATTTATGGAATTTGCATAGGTGCTCATCTGATCAGGTCTGTCTTATGCTGCTATTGTTGAATTAAAGGGCTAATATACCCGTTTATGGGCACTTTATTAGAGCTTATGTTAGAATGTTGTGGATCAAGAATGTAGGCGTTCAACTAGGTTGATTACTACTGTTGTTGCGTAGGATTGGTGGTGTAAGGTGCTTGACTTTCCTTGTTTATTATTGTCATGTTTGGGTGATGTCTTGAATAGAGGGGTTAGTGCTACTCTTGGGCTGTGAAGTGCTTGGCATAAGGTGCTACTTTGTTGTGCATGAGCGCTTAGCTACTGGTATGCTTGAGGGTGTGTGTGAATCTTGGTTGCTGCTTTTAGAGATAAAGTCAATGTTACTAGTTTGGTTTCTAATTTGGATTGTGTGTTGTTGATGTCAAATGAAGCTCAAACTGAGCTGCTGTTGTCTTTCCAAAACAAATCTACAATCTCAGCTAATATCCAAAGTAGATTATCCAAATCAAGTTAGCAACTCTCAATTTCAATGTTTGTGCAGTTGTTGTTGTTATGGGATTTGAAATTCCACTTGAACACCTCATTAATGAGTGTTACATAAGAGCAAAATAAAGAAGTTAAAGTGTAGAAATTTATAATCATCCAATAGATATACAATCAGTGCTTATGAACTTCAAATTGCACTTTAAGTAGCAATAAAAAGATAGTTTAATTACAAGCTTCATGTTTCACAACATTGATGATCCAAGAAGTTCAAAACAAATGATGATAGTAGAATATGTAAAGGTGACCAATTAATTATTGCACAACTGAAATCCCCCATTTGATATGAAGAAGTGAATCATTTACATTTTATTTTAATTTTGATAGGTTGCACCACCTAATTTCAAATAGTAATGACAAGAATTATGCCAAAAATTGGTGGTTCTAAGAGAGAAACATAGGCTACTATTTGTATTTATATATCCAATTCAAATAAAATGCTCTCCAAGCTTGATTTTGGATACTTTTGCACTTTTTATTATGATAATTGATCCATACACATATATTTTATCCATTAAGAGTAAAATTCAAGATAAAAGTGCAAATATATGTATGAATGTGCTGTTTTAGTGAAGATAAATGTGCAAAATTATACATTTATCAATTACTCTCAAGTTAAACTTTTACTTGTTCTCAAGCAAACCTATATCTCATATTTAAACTCAAAACACTCATGTGGTAAGCAAATAAGCACACTCAAGCCATTCTCAACATGAGCATCACAATTGCACCCAACTATTAAAGCTCAAATGGAACTAGTTGCAATTTCTAATCAAAGCTCATGTTCATGCTACTCGTTTCAAGCACTTCTAGTACTCAACCAATCAACATGTACACAAATCGCTTTCCATAGACTTAAATCGCTAGTCTGTTGCTTAATAGAGTTTGCTTACTTCATTTAACTCAAGATCAAGTGTAACATCATTTAATCAAAGGAAGAAATCCTTGCACTTTGTATACTCAAGAAGCATATATACACTCCTAAGTCATATCACAAGCACAAATCACCAAGTAAATGACACAAAACTCAAAGTTCTTCCTTTACTTTGCTTTTTCCTGATTTTTCCTAGTTTTTGCTTCTTCTTTTCCTTTTTTTTTTTTTTTCACTTTAAGCACACATGCATCCCCACTTTGGTCTTGATTTCATTTGTATTTGCATTGGAGTGCTTTTTATTCTCTCTCCACACTTTTACACACATGCACCCTTAATCATATATTTAAAGGGCTTTTTATTGTCTTTTTTTTTTCTTTTCTTTTTCTTTTCAGTACACATGCATCCTCTTTTACATACTTGAGTAGCTTTTTATTCTTCCCTTTTTCTCAACATAACCATAGGTCATGTGTCTCTCTTTTTCTTTTGTTTTTCAACACAAACACTTTTTCTACCTAAGTTTGCATTCAAGGTAAGCTTAAGTTTTGCATACTTTACATGATCATATTGAGCTTATGAACTTCAAAGAACTTGCATACATGCCACTTTTCTTAAAAATAAAAGAACCTAATCCCTAATTAATTATATTGCCTTAATATTGAGTCACCAAATCTCAATCTAAATGAGGAGTGTAGACACCCAATTTTGCCCAATTAATTAAGGCTTAAATTTATAAAGTTAATTAAACAAAATCTTCATTTTTGTTTAATTAAACTCATTTTTCCAAAAGCCTTAATTAAGTAATGAGTTGGCTAAGTGATCGAGGCACAGGCCAAATGGCCTGTTGGTTAAATACATTGACCCAAACACACACCCAAGCTCAAGGACCCAGGTTCAAACCCTAACAAAGGCAATTTTTTGCCTTTTTATCATCTTATTTTTTTGCCTTTTCAAAGTGACTTTTTGCCTTACTTTGCATCAATTTTTAACTGACAAAACATCATTAATTGTTGAAATTGATGATGCCATTGCAAAGTAGACATGGAATATGAAAGATCAGTGCACAATTCATGTGTAAAAGCTACCCAAAAGTCACAAAATTCGTGCTAGAAAAATGAAAAAAAAATATACAATTTATGAAGCATTCAATTGTCCATTAATGAAGATTTACAAGAATTGATAAAATTGGATGATTCATTACCCACATTGAATGATTTGATGAAGAATATGAAAGATCAATCATTAATTCATCAGTTTGAAACAAATTAAACACAAATTATTGAATTAAATTCGTGCAAATGAAGAGGCAAAAATCGATTCGTTTCTAAAGCAATACGAAACGTAAAATTGAGCTTGCAATCTATAAATAGGGGATACTATGATCAAAAGGCACAACTCAATTTCAACAAACACAATCAGAATCAAGAAATTCAAAAATTTCGAAACTTAGGGTCTTAGAGAGAGAATTCGAAATTCGAAGATCTTGGATCAATTTCGATCCAATTTGAGTGTTTGAGGAGCTTTAGGAACAAGTTTAAAGTGATCAAGTGTCTTAGATTTGATCAATTTGTTCGAATTAAGTTCTGCAAATTTTTTTTTTAATTTTTGAATTGGACCGCCGGCAACCACCACCTCGAACAGTCGTCCACGGTGGTTCTGGGCGCGAACCACCACCACCAGCGGACGCGCAACCACCATAGGAGTCGGGCCGACAGGCTTGTAGAGATCAACAACCACCAGGGACGGCCGAGGAACGCTCGAAAGACCGCGACTTCATCTTCTTCGCCCGATCGGGGTAAGATCCGACCCGAAAATCCGAAGTCCAACCCGCCCACTAGTCAACGGTCAACGGTCAGCCCAGATCAGACGGCCCAGATTCAATCATCCAGATCAGACGGTCCAGATTTGATCAAGCAGATCAGCGGTCCAGATTCAATCAAGCAGATCAGACGGCCCAGATTCAATCAAGCAGATCAGACGGCCCAGATTTAATCAAGCAAATCAACGCTCCAGATTGGAAGTCTTCAGATCAGACGATCCAGATCAAGCAAGCACGACCGACGCTCCAGATCGCATCCGCTCCATCCAACGGTCCAGGTCAGTCTGCATTATTTTATTATTATTTTATTATATAATTAATTTCAGAAAATAGCAAAAAATAGTAAAAAAATTCATAAAAATTCATTAAAAAATTCAAAAAAATTCAGAAAAATTTAGAAAAATCCAGAAAAATCAAAATAATTATTTTTTATATAAATTTATTTTTTTTGATATTTTTGAATATTTTTAATATGCATTTATACATAAATTGCTTTTAGAAATGCATATATAATGCATGAAAAATAATTTTAATATATTGTAAAATATTTTGAATATGTTGTGAATTTATGTGATGATTATCTAAAAAATAATAATAATAATAATGATAAAAATAAATAAAAATGACAAATTTGGATTTTCCAAAACCAAAATTTTAAAATAAAAAAAATGAATGATTTTTTGGACTTAGAAAAATATGTTTTCATGAAATAAAAATCAATTGACTAGATCATAGGATCATCAAAAAATGATTTTCATAAAAATTTAAAATTCAATGAACTTAAAATGAAAAGAGTTCAAAAATATAAAATTGATCAACAAATTAAGTTCTTTTTTAAAAGAACTACGTTTTGTCTGATCTCGATTAGCGAGTACGTAGGCACCTACGGGGCGACAATAAAAAATGAAAAAATATTTTTTGTTTATCATTTTGGTTATTTTGTGAATTTTTTTAGCAATAAAAATATAAAAATATAAAAAGAAAAACAAAAAATGTGACTTGTAAATATTTTTATTTGAATTATTGAGCATATAAAGGATAGATTATAAATTTAAAATTCCAAAAGTGGTAACCAATTTGGTTTTAATAGGTTAGCCCCCGAATCCATGATATCTGGTTTTTTTTTTAAATTTTGATTTTTAAAATCAAATTTTTTCGCAGACTGGTAGCTGAGTTAGGATCGACCGACCAATTGATCCTAGCTTTTATTTTTTCCCGATTTATATCGGGTGGCGACTCTAAATCATTTTCAAAAATGAAAATTTCTTTTAACCCCTAGTCGAGGATTCATGTTAAATGGGTTTGGGTTTAATGTGAATCGGGTTAGGAGAAATGAACCAGATAATGAAAAAATCCAGGCTCAACAAGGAGTAACTAAATAAAACAATTATTTCATGTTTTAAATATAAAGTGGTGACAATTTTTTAATTCATGATCAAGTTCAAAAAGAAGCACAAAAATTGAAAATTTTTGGACAAATTTTACCTCTTTCTTATGAGAAATGCAATTATAGTTCCATTTTTTTGAAAAATTTTGGTGGATGAAGTAAAAATCAAGAATGGCATGGATCAATTACAATCTCCTATAGAGCATAAGAATCAAAATATCTCAAATCATGATCATCCAACACATGGAACATTAAAACCAACAATATATCATGACATGTTCAGTAAGCATAAGTCATACAAAGCAGCAGAACTCATGAGAATCAAAGCTTTTAGCAGCCAACAACAAATATAAAGCAGTAACTCAGTGCTTCTCAGCCGAAATTCAATACTAAACCAAATTCTTAGCACAACCATCAACAAAACCATCAACCTTATAACCCCCAACTTAATTTAGCACAAAATCTCACCAACAACTTAAAAGGAAACAATGTCATTGTTTAGCACAAGTACACAAATAATAAGAGAAGGCAGAGAAAAGAACAAGACCTCTTTAGAGTTCAAGCTAATGAATTGATCAAATTCATGCACAATTGCTCTATAGACATTCTCTTTGGCTTTTAATCATCCTCACAATTGCACAACATATTTTTTAAAGCTCAAAATTGGTGCCCATCACTACATATGAATACTCTAAGCTCCAATCTTATAATTCCTTCGTAAAGAAGAGAAGAGGCATCATAATAGCAAGTAGATAACAAAACATACTAAAGAAAAAGGACTCAAAGAGAAACAAATATTTACAAAGCAAAAAATGACTCAAATGGACAAGACGTAACCAATATTGACAAAAGAGATTCTCATGGTGGGTTACGTCTCACCCAGCACTTGGTTTATAGTCCCCAGCTAGACTTTTGCAAATCATGTTCAAGGAGGTTCAAAAACCCAAGATTCCCTAAGTTCAACTCTAGGGTCTCTCTTAAGCTCAAAATCTCTTATGAATGATTCTAACTTTATCACCATTAATTGCTCTCAATAGTTGATCAAATGAGATATCACTAGAGGCCTCAGTCTCATCTTGCTCGTTACATTTCCTACAGCACAACATAATCTCCTCATCTCCTATACTTAGTGCTTTCCTTCATCCTTTCACGTCAATGAGGGCTTTAGTTATGGCAAAAAACGGTTGGCTAAGGATAAGAGGTATGTGATTATCATCTTTCATATCCATCACCATAAAGTCAGTGGGAAACTTATACTTACTAATCTAAACAATCACATCCTCGCATATTCCTCTAGGAGTCTTGGAGTTTGATTTGCCATCCTAAGGTTCATAGTTGTGCTCCTCAACATACTTCCTAGCTTTAATCTCTTTATCTACTTAAATGATGTGAGGTTTACCAAAACACCTAAATCACATAAAGCACTCTCAATAAGTTTACTGGCAATGGTGAATGCAATCGTTATCTTTCCTAGATCATCTAATTTTGAGGGCATGCATTCCATTTATACACTTACATTTTTGTGTGGCAAGCCCATTTGACTCATATGCTCTTGTGCCATCTCATTTTTTTTTTCATCCTTGATATGTCACTTGAATCCTCTTCAATCATCTCCATCTTCTCACTTCCACTTAAGATTTCAATTTTCTCTATACCATTGACCTTTCCTTGCTCATTTCTTGTGTTATGTACCTCATTATCGCTCCAATCATCTGCTAATACCAGCTTATCATATCCACGTATGAAATACCCCAAATTTCACCAACCTAAATTAGGAATGTGATAATTAAATATTACAAAGTTTGTAGTAGTTTTGAATCTTACTTTAAATTTAACTTAGTAATTGAATTTAGATGGTTTAGTTAATTGAATTTTGTAAACTAAAGAATATAATTGGATAATTTAATATAATTGAATTACTAAATGGATTTAATTGAAAATAAAGATTCTAATATCTCAAATACCCATTTCAACCTACTAAACTATTTCAATTACCTATTCCAACAAATTCAAAATTATTCAATATTTTTCAACTGTCAACTTGAATACAATTCATCAAGTTCAATCACCTAAACCTATAAGTATCCCATTTTGATAATTTTAGCCTAAATTCCAACTCCTTAAATCCTATAAATTTAAAACTAAATATTGCTTTCAATTATCAATTCCTAAGCCCCTAAAATTCTAAATTCAATTTATAATGTAAACTAGCAAATTTTCAATTCCAACTTCTCTAATCCAATTCTAATCTAAATGCCCAAGCCCATAACCTAAAAGCTCAATCCATCATTAAAAAGTCTAAGCCCATTAACATAAATTCAAACCCACATTCAAAAGCCCATTAACATGAAATCAAGCCATGGATCAAAGCCCATAAGCCTATGAACATAAGCGCATAAGACTATGCATTAATATGCTCCATGACACACCATATAATTCCCCAATTTCTAGAGAATTCTAATCTATTCTACCCTCATGAAATGACCAAATTGCCCATAAATTATTCAAGTAAAACAACCAAAAAGCCCTTGATGCTAATAGAAATTGCAAGACATGAAATAATATAAATATGACCCTTAGAAAACCCTAATTCCAACTTTCATTTTCAGCAGCCCCATCTCTTTAAATTCTCTCTCAAAACATTATAAAAAAATCTCTCAAAAAATGCGTAAGAATCCTTCCGTAAACCAAGCTCACATAAGGTAAAGTATTACCTAAGTCTACACTTCTACATTTCTCTTTTATTCTAATAGTCTAACCTCCAATTCAACTTAAATACTAGGTCAAATTGAAGATTTAAAACAAGGTTAAAGTTAGGAAAATAAGCTTAAAGAAGCTTCATCAACCTTTGAGTGGTAGTGATGGTAGTAGTAATAGAGAAGATTATTTAATTGATTTTGCTAACCAAGTAAGTAATTATAATTAATTTGTTTGGTTATGTTAATGAAATTTAAATTCATGCAAATTAATAAAAATAAACTTAGATTTAAATATTTATTAATATACATATGTACAAGCATGAAAACCAAAATATGCACATGTATATGCATGTATATTAGAAATTTAAGTACTTGAAATTATTGCATGTTTACGTATATGTATGTATAAATATATGCGTGTTATATGTTGAATTGGTATGTTTTATTAAAATGAAATTATCAAATAAATATATTAATTATGTTGAAGTGTATGCATGTATATTATTGTCGATATATGTTGGAATTTTGTGAAAATTATGTTAATAATGATGATTTGAGCTATGAATTGTGATTTAATTTGTAAAATATAAACCTATATATATACACACACACTAGATAAAATAACATAGAATAAAACTATTTTAGTGATTTAAATATGCTGGAAAATCAATTATATGCATATATAGGTAATCTGGACAGTTTGAGATATCAAATTTAAATAAAATATTAAATGAATTTATTTGTGGATGAAATTTATAAATTGGTAGTTTAACATGTCTATACATAAACTAACAGTCTTTTTTTTTTTTTTAAGTACATTTACTATTTTTAAAAATTAAATTACAAAATAGCAAAACAGTATTTCGGCCAGCAATGGTGGCGTAAATATGTATGGATGAACAAGTGAATTTTTCTTCTTCTTTTTGGGTAAGACTATAACAGTTTAAAAGCTTAAGAAGTCTGATTTAATGTGGTCTAAAGAACTGACCAAGAACCGGCTACTTTAATGGTCAAATTTGAGTGAACCAATTAGTCGTCGCTATGAATCTCCTATTTGGATAGTTTTATGTTAATTAAATTTAAAACCTTAATTAACTAGTTTGTTTAGGCTAATTGAACTCATGAAAATATTAATATATCTATTATGTAGTTTCCACAAAATTTTGAGTTTAATAACCCGTGTTTAAGATAGTGAACCCATCAATTAAAATTAGGCTGCACATTAGTTTTCTATAAGAAATGAAATATTAGAATTAAATCTAATCAAATAAATATGAAATAAACGCAAACAATTTTTTTCATATTAAAATGTGAATTTTAAGAGAATAATTAATTATTTTTATTTTAGGAATTTATTTAATAAAATAGGTATAAATGTGACATTAAAATATAGTATAAACATAATAGGAAACTAATTTAGATTTCCTAGCACATTTATAGGGAAAAATGGATTATAAATGATATAAATAGAATAATTATATTTTCAAGTAGTTTTTTCACTCCATAAAAGTATCTTAGATTGATTATAGGATATGGTTATTGAAATTACTATTTTAAGGACCCAATTATCATAAAATGGGTTTAGTAGACTAAGTTGAATATATAATGAACTTGATTTCTTAATTCTATCTAACTTGACTAAATTAAGTAAATATAGATTTATTAACTAATATTGGTTTAGTAAGTTCTTCAAAGACCATCAATTTATATTTTAGTAATTAATCTAACTAGTAAAATCTTATAAAACGATATTAACTTGTAATTAGCTTAGATATAACATAATTATAGTATGATAGACTATGAATAATAAGAGAAGTATGTTATTTCAAATGTATATTTACTGAAAAACTAAGTAGTTAATAAGAGCTTGACATAAGTTGATAATTGATTTAAATACTTATATGAATTAATCTTTAAAATAGATATTTGTTAGGAGTCTACCTCCTCGTCTATCTTTTGTTCGTTCAGAGTATAGACACTGTATCAGCTAATGATTTATGTGTTCCATGCTATGATAGGCATCCTAGAAGAATTAATACTTAAAGATGGATTTAATAATTGCTTGTTGTTTGTGCATGATCATTTAACCCAGTTCGAGGAGCAACAATCTTGCTAGATAGTACCAAAATGGTAGCTAGGCATTTTGGCCACCCCTTATAATTAATATAGATACATGATGGTTATTAGTGGCTCGGCGGATAGCTAATAGGTGGAATGATATCAGGGTAACGTTTATTCATATTAGATAGAAGTTGTATTAAACAGTTTAATATATAGGCTCTGTTACTTTGCGTAATCACAATGGACTAATATGGATTGAAATGCATGATAGCCATGACCCATAGATAAGGCTATTTATCATATGTTCTTATAAGAGAAATAGGTACTCGAGCTACCTATATCAACCCCCTAAGCAGTTGCTGCTACTCAGGACTCTTAGGTTCCCGACGTGTTGCTGGAGTGTAAGTACTCTATTATTGTTTGTCACACTTTAATTTAAAGATATAAACTGTTGGTTGTTGCATTGCATCTAGAACATGTGCGTGTGCCCATCTCATGTGTGCTTGTATTATTGTCATACTAGGCTTCAACTCATTCGTTTCTTTTTCAGGTGATGAGTTGGATGTTTGTGATGATTCTAGGTATGAGATAACTTAAAGGAGCTTATTAACGAGTAGAGTGGTTAGAAACATTGAATTGTTTATGCTATTAATAGAAGTTATTAATCATCTTTCCAAACTTATGTTTTAATGAGGCCATTTCTATGAGCGCATGGTTATATTGTGAGATAATAGACACCATGTATTTTGAGAAACCTGATGGTATGATACTTATATATAAATGATGGTCTACTCACGGAAGCAGTCTATTTGAAAATCATTTTAAGAAATTTATTTTTCCACTGCAAATTCCAGTTGTTTCTAGAATCTAATTTAATGATTTTAGAATCTAAAATTTGTTTAGCAATGATCATGACAAACTGTAGATTAAGTCAATCTTAACGTATAATACATAAGTGTTATACGTAGCGGCCAATATGCCTTAACCCTAATTTGGGGCGTAACAACTTAACTCCTCAAAATCATCTTGATCTTTATCTATTATTTTCATTTGGACCTTTCCTTCATTCCCCACCATTTCTTCAATTTCCTTTACTACTTCCCAACAACTTTTTACTAAATCTTCCTTGATGAAATCCTCTTCAACCAACTTCCTTCTTACCCGATTACCTAAACTATCTAAGACTTGGATCTTGATTCTAAACTCATAAGTTGGTTACTCTCCTATGTCAATATCATATTCTTTAAATGCCGTATCTAAAGGATTCATCTTAGGCATGATATGTAATTTTGATGAATTTCCCTTCAAGTTGACTCTTTTCTCCACACTTAATCATACTACATGATGTGCATTACCAATGTATATCATATATCCACAAAAGTATTCCAACTCATCTTCATTCAATTAATTAATAATGATCCATTGAGTTAAGTTCATGAATCCTCTAACTTTAGCTCGAGTTATTAGTTCAAGTGAACATTGATCTCTATCACTTCGTCAACTATTGTTAATCAATCAAGAAATTCTTCTAGGTTGAGGTTTCCATGAAATTCTAAGATTTCGTTTCATAGCCCAATTTCACATTATTTCCGATCTTGCAGTATGTGTAGCTTTCATTGCTTACACCACATCTCCTCATTATATACAAACTATAAGCCCTGAATTTTTCAAGAACGGTTTTGGAATACCAAATCGAGACCTTAAAGTTTGACCCAAGTTGAAACCAAACCTTAATCAATTTCGACCACGGGATTTCATAAGAGAATTTTCAAAAACAAAAATAGAAAGTTCAATAATATTTCGATTCGAAAACCGAACATGAAAAGATTCACCTATCCAATCCCTGATATAAACTCCTCAATTTCTAGGGTAAAGTTGGATTAAACCCTAACCCTAGTCAACCCAGAGTTCCAGAAGTCAACAAAAGTCAAGATAATCAAACATTTTCAACTCCGGCAATCCCGCATTCTCAAACCCTAGAAAACGAAATTGAGTTAATGGCTTTTAATAGTTTGTAATAATATAAGGTAACATAAAAATATCAAATTCGCGAATTTCGAGTGTCCTTCGAACTCAAACTGGATCAGTTCTCGAAAAGCATGTCCCGGAGCTCGGAATAATAAAAATATTTCAATAACACCAAAATTCGTAATTAAATAAGGATTTCAAAAATATCAGTTTTAGAATTTTTTGGTAACTAAAAATAATAGATATAGCTCGTTTATGCGTATTTTTATTACTACCGGTATCTCTATTATTTATTCACATCAAACCTTACACTTTATTTCTTTTTTTTACAAAAATTACAAAACAAATAAATTTTTCTCTCTCTTCCCTCTCCACAAACCGCCAGCTATCTCTCTCTCTTTACTCTATTATTTTTTTTCAATTTATTTTATTACATCAAAAATTCACTCCAAAAATTCTATAAATACCCCATTCCTCCTTCATTCTTTCACACACTCATTTTACATAACAAAACTCTACCAAAATACTCTCTCAAAATCTCTCTCAAACCATTCCCTCTCAAAATATTCTCTACCCATTTCTACTCTTCAAGAAAAATAACAAAACCCATTCATCTCTTTTCAAACTTTCCATTAAACCTTAGGTAAAAATCCTACTTATATTCTTTATCATGTTTATACAAGTTAGCATGAGCTTAGTGTATGTTTCTTAGACTCATATGAGTTAAAGAAGCAACAATATGTTCATGTTTTGTTTTTGTTCATGTTCCTATTTTACATTATGTTGTTGTTATTATTGTTATTATTTTTGCTCTAATCTAACTTATATAATATTATGTATACTATGTATATATATATATTTATTTAGAACATATAAGCTCATTGTTATTTATTTATTTTCATGTCTTGCAATTTATTTATTTACTTGTTTTATGCAATTTATTAAGATTAGTCCTTCTAGTCTTAGACTTGTCCATATCAAGTCAAAACAATCTTCTTTCTTTCCTTTTCTTTTCTTTTCTTTTGGGACTAGTCTATTTTTAGTCCCGGGTTGCCTTGATGAAGCTAAGACTCCCAATACATGACCGAGATACCTTGATGAAGCTAAGGTTCCCAATGCTTAACTATTTTATTATGATTATTTACTTACAAGTATTTCTTTCTATCTTATTATGTATTATTTTACTTCTACATTGCTACATAATCATATTCATGCATGATTATAATATTGTTGTCTTAAGTAAGAACGAGTTTTTAAACAAGGAAAAGTGAACTAGATTTCTCAATAAAGGAGTTTTTAATAAGAAAGTCTAAATTTTGTTTTTCAAAAGCTTAGACAAATTGATCATAAGTTTTTAAGTAATAGTGCCCAAGATTTCTTCAAATAAAAGGAACTCATTTCTTTTATAAATCAAAACTAAATACTCCATAAAGATAGAATTTTTAGCATTGAACTTAATATTCAACTTAATCATGTCTTTTATAAAACTTACATAGATTCATTATAAACTTTGAAAATCACATACAAAGAAAGTTTCTTCAAAACTTAAATTTTATATTGTTATTCTCTTCTCAAAATTAAAATGAAATTTTTGCTAAGTTCTAATGTTAAAAATTCTTTATTAAGAAAGCTTTTCTTATAAACTTTTCTAAAAGAATTATTCTATCATTTGACAAATATTAAGAATAAAACAAGTTTTTCAAACCAAGATAAAATCAACTCACTATTTTAGAAACCAACTTAGAAAAATAAAATTTGTCAAGTAAGTAAAGTTTAAGAGTAAACTTATTTCCTAAAGAAGAGAAAGGATATAAAAATAAGAGGAAAACATACATTTAACACAACTCCAAGTATTTGACCACACCAAAAACTTAAGGAATATTTTGAAAAGCTTATTTTTCAATCACTAGAAATAAAGTTAGTAGATAACTTAAAGAACCAAATTTTTTGAAAATAAATTTACTTTTGAAAAGTGAGAAAATGAAATAATAATAAAACATTTGCTCATAACAACTCAAATATATTCTTGTTTTCCTTCTAACAATTCAAAAAGAAGAAATTTTCAAAAGTTTTACCTTTAAAAAAAAAACCATCAAAGACCAATTAATTATGAAATATCAATATTGAGACAACACTACAAAAATCATGCATATAATATGAGTATAAATATATGTTCAAAGGATTTTCAACTATAAATATATACATATATTTTGCTTAAGGATTTTTGAGTAAAGAGAAGTTTGGAAAAATCATATTTTGTGAGCTATAATTCGTAATCATTCTGTACCGTAGTATTTTCCAACCCAAATGGCTTTTTATGATAAAAATAACCTTAGAAATGGATAGATCGTTTCGAGTAGGTAGAAAACGGTATATTATATGTGTAATTCCGAGTTAAAATGACCAAGTTATGGCCATTTTAAGTTGGAATTACCTTCTATGCAAATTTTAACGATCTTATGACATAGTTTTTTATAAGTACCAAAGAATCAATAAGAAATAGTCATTATGGGTATTCTTCTTGATTAGGTGATCCCGAGGAGGAGTATTCATACCCAGAGGATTATTTTGATTAGTGGATTTACCAATCGACTCATCCATAAGAAAGATAGATCCTCATGGCCAAGTGAGTTTATTTCCTACCTTTTACGTACTTGGTCGTGCTTGTAGCTAGAGACACTAGAAGTAGGAAAAGATGAAAATGAATTATGTATGATAATATTGGTTGAAAGAATGTTAAGCATACCGAGGCATGAATCGTTGTTAATTAACTTATGTTTTACTATTATTCTGTTGGAGTGTGTGAAATCCTGTGATCACCTTTAAATTACTCTAATCATATACTATGAATTATATTAATTGATTCATGCATATCACGTAGTTAGTTTCATTACTTGAGCTGCTATTCTTGATGGGACAAGAGTATAGTAGCCGGGTGTGCAGTAGCCAGAAATCTGCAAGATGGGCGATTAGAAGCCTGAAAGAACTATTTTGAGATGGCTGAGTAGGCGCCTGAAATAAACTACATGAGTTGGATTTAAAGATGGGTTTTAAAGAGCCTGGAACACCTAACCCTGAATGGAGAGGTAAATCCATTCAAACATATGATTCTGGTAGATCATATGTATTGCTTGATCACTTGCTTAATGCATTCGTATGTTTGTTTAATAACTTGTTGGAAAATTATTTATACAAGTACGTTGATTCAGGAATATTCTCATAAAGCTAGTTATGCTTATACTCCGATAGACCTTTGTTGTATCATGACCATTATCTTCCATGCTCGAAGTCTACGTATACTTGAGTGGGATTATGTTTTGGAAAAGCTTCTAGGAATCTTTTGAAGATCGTAGGTTAAATATCTTTTAATGTCTTTGGTATTGGTATTATTTTGTTATGAGAAAGATTAAGTTGATATTATGATTGTTTGGAGAATTATAAGGGAAAACCCCTAAGATGATGTAAGGATTATATTCTCTTAATGACAAATTGGATGATTATTTAGATTCTTGTATGCTGTATTTACTATCTCGAACTATACATCCCACCGGTGTCTCCTATTGTTGTGATAGACGCCTTATATATGGTGTTGAAAACTTTCGGATGACTTTGGAAAGTCATTCTTAAGTTTTAATACTGTATATGGCGGACTGCCACGTTTAGGGTACCCTTTGGGGCATGACACAAACTCATCATCATTGGAACTACCTAACATGTTAGGTGGAGAGGCAATGTTTCCATGATGAATTGGGTTGATCCTACTTTGATTGATAATCAACTCTCTCGTCCTCGTAGTGAAACAACCTATTGTGTTCCCTACATAGTGATAATCTCTTTCACATATTGTTATGGCCTTTGCAGTAGCATCTTCCCCATGAATTAATGTGAATCTAATACTAACAGACCTATTAAATGTTTAATTTATAAATGATAGATATTAAAGAGTTAATTGTGGAACAAATTAGATGAGTTTTTTATTTCTGTAGAAAAAAAAATTGAGTCAATCTTTGAATATAGGATTTATCATTCTTTCCTTTTATATAGGAGTTTTTCTTTCTTTCCTTGTATAGTTTCGTTCTATAGTCTATATATACTATAACTTTTCTTCTGTTAAAAGATGAAGAAATTCTTTCATAATTGTGTTTATTGAGATGGTATCAGAGCCTCCTTTAATTTCCTTTAGAATTGAAGCTAACACAATTATTATTTCTATTTAACGGTTTTGTTATAGTTTCTTTCTTATACCATTGTCACTATGTCTGATCCAAAAAAAGTGATAGTGGTTCTCATGAGAAGAACGGCAACTATACAACTATTTTTCCTATATAAGAAAATTCTCTCATTACCCTAGAATGCCTTGATGGAACCAATTATATTGAGTGTTCCCTGAACACTCAAAATAAGATCCGTAGAAGAAAGCATTGGGGTTTTATTTTAGGTACAAAATTCATACCAAAAGATGAACTTTCAGAAGAATAAAAATCATGGCAAGAAGAAAATTGTTTGGTCAAATCATTGCTTTTGATGCAATAACAAAGGACATCAGATCATTATTCCATTGCTTGGGCACAACAAAGGAAATCTGGGATACTATGAAACAAACATATTCCGTTGATCAAGATGCTTCAAAGGCGTATCAACTTCATTGTGAGGTAATGTCTATTTGCCAAAATGGAGAGTCCATTATTTCTTATTTTGGAAAACTACAAAAGATATGGCAACAACTTGATGATATTGATGATTGTACTATTGAGTGTGCAAGTGACATCACTAAATATACTACAAAGGTTAATGCACAAGGTGTATATTTTCTTGGCTGGATTGGATTCTCGATTAGATGGGGTAAGAGGCTGAATACTTGCTACTAAACCACTCCCAAATATCTAAAGTGTGTATGCTGTGATCTGTGTAGAAGCTAATTGACAAGGAGCCATGCTTGGAGGGACAATTGGAGAAGGAGTTGCAATGGCCACCAGAAAGACCTCCTCTTCAAAGAAAGATCGTAAATGCACTTATTGTAATGGCACTGGTCACACAATGGATACATGTTTTCGGTTACATGGGTATCCAGATTGGCACCCAAAAAGCAAGAAAGCATCCTTTAATAACCAAGAGGAGAACACCAATCCAAAGGTTAATCTAGCCACAAGTTCTGGATTTGCTGCTCAATCAGGTACATCCCTTACTAGTAATAATGATTGGATAATTGATTCAGTGCAACGTATCATATGGCTTGTGATAGACACAAATTCAGTCAGTTATCTTCTAATTGTTCTTTGAGTACTGTTACTAATGCTAATGGAGTATCTTCTCCAATTGTTGGTATTGGTACTATCCCATTATCTTTTTCTTTCAATATAAAAAAATGTTTTATTTGTGCCATCATTAAAATTACAACCTTGCTTCTGTACAAAAATTAACCAAGTTTCATAATGTTTCTTATACCTTTTTTTCCACTCACTATGTTTTTCAGGACCTTCACACCAAGGAGAAGATTGGTAGTGGTAGAGAAAGAGGAGGATTGTATTATCTAGAAGATGGTTTTCAATTTTTTAGAAAAAGGCAAGCTCATGCAATACAAGAGAATTCAGTTGACAAGAAAAAAGAACGAATTTGGTTATGGCATAAAAGATTAGGACATCCATCTTTCTTCTATTTGAAAAGATTATTTCCTTCGGTATTTGTTGGATTTAGTGTTTCAGATTTTGCTTGTAAAACTTGTGCTCTTGCAAAATGTCATAATGCTCACTTTTCTTTAAGTGAAAATAAAACAAGTATTTCTTTTTCTTTGGTTCACTTTGATGTTTGGGGATCGACACCTATTTCAACTCTTAATGGAATGAGATGGTATATTTCTTTTATTGATGATTACACTAGAATGACTTGGATTTATCTAATGAAAAAGAAAAGTGATGTAAGTTCTATTGTCCACCTTTTTCATAAGATGATTTTAACTTAATATGGTATGCCAATAAAGGTTTTTAGATCAGATTATGGAAGGGAATATCTCAACCAAGAACTAACAGAATTCATTGGATCTGTTGGCATGATTCATTAAACAACATGTCTTTACTCACTGCAACAAAACGGCATTGTAGAATGAATAAATAGACAGATCTTGGAGGTCACTCGATCGTTTTTAATTAAAGGAAATGTTCCCTCTTACTTATGGGGTAAAGCCTTAAGTTATGTAGTTTACGTAATTAATCGAATTCTTTCAAGTACTCTTGATTACAACGACCATTAGATGTATTATCTAATCATTGTAGTCTTCCACCTATTGTTCATTTGCCCCCTAAAATTTTTGGATGTGTGGTTTACTTTCATTTATATCCCCATCAGAGAAATAAGCTTGAATCTCGAGCAGTAAAATGCATTTTTGTGGGATATGGCAATTATCAAAAGGGAAAAATGCGATAACTTCCATGAAAACGAGTCTTTCTACTCTGCAGATTCTTCACTTCAGGAGGAGAAACATAATGAAGTGATTAATCTTGATGATGTAGTGCAGGCATTTCTTCCATTGGGTAAAGATACTAATAAAAAGCAGAAAAATGACACAAAAGTAGCACAGAGAGAGTAGAGACATTATCAAGAAATTGCAGAGAGAGGCGATGAAAATGCTGAGTTGACGAATGTGATGAATTACAAGATAATCTTCTCACAGATAGTACTAATCCTCCTACATCACCAGGCCAACCATGTCATCTTCTCCTGAGGTAACTTTGACTACCATATTCCAGCTCGTGCTAACCGTGGTATACCTCCTACTAGATATGAACCTGATCTTAAAGCCAAAACAAAATATCCCATTAGTAATCATGTGTTTATCATTGTTTATCAAATCCATATGCATCTTATGTACTACAATTATCATCTATCTCTATTCCTAGTAAACTACAGGAAGACTTAGGAGACACGAGGTGGACCCAAGCTATGGCAGAAGAAATGACTGCACTTGAAAAAAATGCTACTTGGGACCTGGTGCCTCTTCCCAATGGAAAAAAGACAATGGGGTGTAGATGGATATTTATGTTAAGCATAAGCTGATGGAATAGTTGAAAGGTTCAAAGCACGGTTAGTTGCAAAAGGGTATACACAATCTTATGGAGTCGGTTATTAAGAAACTTTTGCGCCCGTTGCCAAGCTTGATACAATAAGAATACTATTATCCTTAGCTGCTAATCAAGATTGGCCTCTCCTTCAATTTGATGTTAAGAATGCCTTCCTTCACGGAGATCTTGTTGAAGAAGTTTACATGGATTCTTCTCCTGGAATTAAAAAGTACTTAAAAACTACAACGGTGTGCAAACTAAGAAAAACATCGTATAGATTGAGACAATCTCCAAGGGCATGGTTTGGTAAATTCATGAAATCCATGAAGTCTTTTGGTACAAACAAAGTAATGCAGATCACACATTATTTTAGAAATATAGATAGGGAAAAGTGACTACATTGATTATCTACGTGGATGATATGGTGCTAACAGGTGATGATCTAGACGAGATAGAAAATCTCTGAAAATACTTTGCCTCCGAATTTGAAATGAAAAAGCTTAGTAATTTGAAGTACTTCCTTGGTATTGAAGTAGCTCGATCAAAGAATGGTATTTTGTTATCTCAACAAAAATATATTCTTGATTTGTTAGCTAGATAGGAATGCTTGGATGCAAACTTATGACTACTCCCATTGAACAAAACCATAAGTTATATTATTGCCTAGGTGAATCTCAAATTAACAAAGCAAGATATCAAAGACTTGGGGAAAATTATTTATTTTCTTACACTAGACCTGATATTACTTATGCAGTAAGTGTGGTCAGTTATTTATGCATGATCCTTAAAAATCACATATGGAGGCTGTTGAACACATATTAAAGTATTTAAAACATGCTCCAGAGAAAGGGTTACTTTTTAATAAGCATAATCTTTTGAGAATATATGGTTATAGTGATGCAAATTGGGCTGGATCAGCTGATGATAGAAGATCGACTTTAGGTTATTTCACTTTTGTTGGAGGAAACCTTATAACATAGAGAAGTAAGAAACAACCAGTTATTGCAAGGTCAAGTGTAGAAGCAGAATACAGAGGCCTAGTTTTTGGAGTATGTGAATTGTTGTGGTTAAGAAACTGCTAGAAGAATTAGACGTTGATTCTCAAGGTTCAATAAACCTATATTGTGATAATACTTCAGCTATTGAGATTGCTCGCAACCTAATTCAACATGATCAATAAAGCACATAGAAGTTTATAGACACTTTATCAAAGAAAAACTTGAAGTTAGGACCATTTCATTACCCTTTGTAAAGTCTAAAGATCAACTCGCTGATATACTTAGTGAGGCTGTTTGTAGTAAAGTTTTTGATAAAGCCTTATGCAAGTTAGGCATGTGTGATATCCATGCACCAACTTAAGGTGAGTGATATAATTAAGGAGTTAATTTGTGGAACAAATTAGATGAGTTTTTTATTTCTTTAGGGAAAAAAAAAAGATTGAGTCAATCCTTGAATATAGGATTTTCATTCTTTCCTTCTATAGTTAGTCAATTTTTTATTATAGGCTTTCATTATTTCCTTATATATAAGATTTTTTATTTCTTTCCTTGTATAGTTTTGTTTTGTAGTCTATATATATTGTAACTCTTCTTTTGTTAAAAGATGAAGAAATTCTTTCATAATTGTATTTATTGAGAATAAACACTAATATTGCAATATGTTGATTTGTCAAAAAATACTATAAAGAAATTTACTATTAGCCTATTAGTTATAATGAATTCAAGGATATATAGGAAAATAGAGAGAAAAGCAGTATCATCATTCCTCTAAAAGAAAAGAAGAAATGTTCGTAGTCTATCGTCAAACCTTAAGGCTAATAATTTTTATAAAACAAAAAGAATGATTTATGCCATAAGTCAAAATCTAAATAGGCTCAATAAAAAATAACCCAAAAAAAAAAGAAAACCCAACAAAAATGTCAAAAAAACAAAAAGCACATTCGAGGGCTAAATATTGGAATTTAGATAATAAGCAGCCTGCTGTACAAGTAAAGCTATCACTTTTGGTCTATTTTCATGGAGAATTGTCTCCTTCTAGCTAACATCCCATACGGCCATAATTACGAAAATGTCACTATACCAACTCGCCATTTTTGTGTAAATAATCTAACTCTGCTAGCTCTGCCTAGCATTTCGTATCAACTTTGAAGATTTAACATGGTTTACTTGGAGATTTTTTAGAGCTTCCTATCAAGGAACTATTTGAATAATGAGATTTTTATGGAGATTACAACCTAGAATATAAACCATGTTGTCAACTATGCCAAAATAAAGTATCAATTTTGTAGTTTATCGAGTTACAAGAGATACATGCTTTAAACATGCCTGTGTTTTTACTTATGGTCTTCTATGTCTTGATAAACCTTAATTATAAATAGCCTTTTAGACAAGTAGGAAGAGAAGGTCATGGGCACTCTTGTAAAAATAGTTAGTGAAGAATTAAATTAAAGATTATCGATAAGACGATTTCATTCTTTGTCTTATTTGTCTAATTACTTTATGGAATAAGAAGTCATGTGTAATAAGACTTGTGTAACTCTGTATGTATCATGTAAAGTGCTAACAATTACAGGGTTAACGAATTTTTCATGTTTTTGATGATTCAATTATGTGTTTAACTGGAATTAGATTGATATTTCTAGTGTTAATTTAGTCTATTAGATAATAGTTATAGTAAACAGTTTTTCACATGCATAATTAGAACATACAATTGAACAAAATTATATACAATCTAAGTATGGAACAACATAATTATATTGAATTAGTGTTAAACGTAATAGAGGAATTTACATAGTGGAAAGAATAATTAATGAGTATCTTAATTAATTAGATTAATGCAATTTAAATCATTTAATTAGGTAAGTTACATTGAAAGGTTTCAACTTATAGAGTAATTTATTTAATGTATCAACATTTTGAGTAGTTAAAACAAGAATCGACGATTAGGGATAAATTTATTTAAAGTATCAACATATCAAGTGATCATTAAGAGAAATTAACATTTTACTAAGTGAGTAAAATAAGATAGTAACAATTCAACAATGACAAAAATTAATGAATCTTAATAAAAAACTAACCTAAATGTTAATATCTTAAATGGACTTTGTAAAACGTTAATATTTCATTTGATTAATTTTATAAAACATTTTTCTTTTTTTAATCACTCAAAACGATGATATCTTAAATGAACCTATTCATAAATATTGACACCTTTTAGTGTAATTTACTCTTTTAATTCAAAAAGTTTCAATTACTTGATAAAGATTAGGGAATGTGAATTTCCATGGTCAAGAAATATGATAATGAGTTAACTATATTTTGCATGATTTATGAATAAGTTCTAAGGGACGCAATATCTATGCACATATACATGTGTTTATGATGTATAACTCTAATCGAATATAATTAATAATTATTATAGTAGGATTTTCGTTAGATTAAATAGCTTTACGTCCATAATTATAGGCTATCTAATTTGAATTAAAATGATTATTTGTGTTTGTAATCCCTGTAGAGAAACACTTGTTCCCATTAGCTATATTATACCTTATTTTAGGTGCACTTACCTACACGAGTGATCATTATTGTTTTTGTTGGGGGTTAGAGTACCGAGGATAGGACTTAAAAGTTTAGCTTTTAAACTTGTAAGTACTTAACTGATCTTTACTTAAGATATAAAGAGAAGTCTAGAGGATTATTAGTAAAACTGTTGTGGTGCTTTGGTTGTAATAGGTATGATTCATGTCAAATCTAACAATATTACATTCTTATTCTAATAAAAATTTATATAAATAGTGTATAGAGTGAGTACGATTAAATTGAGATCAGTAAAATTTTTTTTTTTAAAAGATTCAATAAAGAAAAGATGGGGTTGGAGAAATTAAACAAAAATTATTTATATCAAAAGCAAGTAACACAAGTTAAAGAATAAATCAATATTAATGTATTTGTAATTCAGTTTACAAGATGCAAAGATTAATTTTCTTTATCATGAATAAATTGGTTGTGGTAATTAACAAGCTCTAATAACTATATCTTCTTACTTTTTTTATAATCAAAATGAGCTCTTTGACTATGTCTTTTATTAACTAAACAACCCTAAACAAGATCTTAGGATTTAATTTATCAATAGGATGAAGAACAAGAGTGATTACTAATTCTAGCCAACAAATCACAAGTTTAATCTATTTAGAATAGGTTATATATCTTCATAACATCAATCAATTATCTTTCTTATAATCAATGATGTTATTACCACAAATATTAAAACAATCAAACAATTACGACTTTAATGTTCTAGCAATATATTATTTCCTAATTGTAAAAAAAGTGCCCTAAATTAATTTTGTATCAATCAAGCAACATAATAATATCAAAACATCTAGAAGATATATAAATACACAAAGATAAAGAAAAAAAATGAAAAATTAATTAGATCTCACTGTTTTTAATGAACGAAAACATATAATTATCAACTCGAAAAGAAATTTAATTACTCACGTCCATGAAAACAGCACATCAAAAACCATGAGAAGAATATCTACGTGACTGTAATGGAAAATTTTTCGTCTCAATATCGTAATGTTGTCTGCGTCTTTTCTCCGTATGCATTTTCGTTCTCTCCTCTTCTTTTCATAGTCATTTAGAGCTGTCCTGAGTTGTTGGGTAGCTTCAAAAAAAATTAATTTCTCAGGGCATCCCAGTTGTCCTTTAATAGCACGTGACAACTCCTGGCTTGCACGTGTTGACTTGCCGTGACAAGAACATGCATTTGAGTTGTATTGAAACTTCCATGGGCTTTAAATCATCAGCAGGCCGGACATGCCATGATGAATATGGAATATGGAAATGGTTTTGGGTCCATCGATTGACTATGGACAGTGAATCCCGTGCTTCTTGGACATGAAATAGATCATATAATATGCCCCTTTTTCAGATAGGTTGTGTATAAATTTCAAATCCACAAATATTTCCTATAAAATTAATAAAAACGTATGTATGAGTGTTATAAAAAATTGGATAAAAATATGTAAATTTTTAACTTGATAAGGTAGAAAAGAGAAGAATATGTTTTCATTCAAGAGTGATACATGATAGCTGATGAACAATAATAATTATAATTAAAGTGAATGTTGAATAATGTTAGTTGATATTTCAGCTACATTTGAAAGAAAAAGAGTTTTATACTTAAATTAAAATTTAATGTTGTACTAGGAGGGGTTCAAAATGATCATGAATGAATTTGTGTGTTCTTTATGATGAGGATGCTTTTAATATGTGATTATCACTTATCAAGACATGTCTACCGTTTTTATAAAAAAAAATAAATTATAAAAAAATTATAGAAAAAATTACCAATCTATATTGCATGTTGAAGAAAAGAGATACAAATCTAAATGTATATCGTATGTTGATCATGCGATACATAGTGAATAATTATACGTGTATCATATGTTCAACATGCGACATAGTAATAATAATTATATAATTATTTTTATTTAAGTTGTATTTATGTAATTTTCTTTTTTAATGATGGTTAAACATGACATAATAATCTTGTGATTATCAAGTTTGATAGTAAGATTAAAGGTAAGCTAAAGAGTTAATGAATGATCATTTTATTAAAGCTCTTGGATGTTATAGGAAAAGGAAGAATGTGATATACAAATTAACTAAAGAAATATAATAACAAAAGTAGTCCATGCTAATAATATGAGACTCGAGTAATTGTTCTTAATGCAATTTTATGAGCACTAAAAATGGTCAAGTAATTGTTAAAATAAATAATTAAAAAAGGAGGATTAATAGAGGAAAGAACCAGTAAATTGATGTAAGCATTTTAATTTCGATTGATTAAACTTAGTGAAACTCACACAACTATAAGTAAATATGTATATGTATTTGTATCGAAACAATATATATCAATATATTCTATTTGCATTTATATTTTATTTATATTTGATCTATTTAATCTTTTCATAAAACCGACAACTTCTTTTTATCTGTATCTATTTCTTGATAAACAATTTATTAAAAAAAAGTTTTAAAAAAGTGTCTATATCTGCTGGAAAAAGCTAACCAAACAGACCCAAAACATTTAATAATATAAGGAAGAAAATTTTAGTGTTAAAGTACTAGAGAGTGTGAATAGTCTCGAAAGGTCTAGTTAGGTACCAAAAGTGTCAATTGAAAGTATAGGTAGCTAATTAAATATTTTTTTCAAATTTAAGATATCTAATGCAACATTACCCCCCAAAATTATGATTATTGGTTCATGTACGAAGAAGAAATACCCTTTTGTTTTGAGGCAACAAATGTTTCGTTTTACTTAATATCCCACAATTTAAATAAATAAAATGGTGTAACTAAAACTATTATTTATTGCAACTTTTATGTTTGCGCTATCTATTTACATAATGACTTTAATAAGTGCTTATGAAATCGACATTATAACACAGTCACATAAGTGCCTATGTTTTATATACTAGTATATACATCTTGTTTTCACTTTATTATATTCTTTTTTTCTTGGCTTTAATACTTTGCAATCCTATGTTTTCAAATTAATGAAATAATTAAGGATGCAACTGGGTTGAGTTCCGGCAGGTCATATGAACCTAAACCCGCTACACTATAGGGCATACCAAATCCAATCCTATAACCCTATAAGATTTTCCTTCTATATTTAAACTCGCTTACAGTGTTTACTCTAAAACCCGCATCTGCCCGGTTACCCACCTGACTATCAACTCGATTGCATGTCTGACCATCTGCTCAATTATCAACCCAAACCTACCTTGCTTATTTTTTTTTTTTTCAACAGATTCAGCAAACTTAAGCTAATAAAATAATATATAATAATATAATAAATCACCTTCTCTTTGCCAACATGTTTTTAAATGTAGCCTGTTACTATATTTATATTTAGTAAATGTATTTACATTATAGAATTTTTTTTTTACTATGACTAACGGGTCGGGTAGGTATCCATCAGGTTTTAGTAGTATACGAACCCACCCTTAATACCCTACATGGTTTTTTTACATATGTCCAAACCTTGTAGGGTTTAATCCTATAGGGTTTTTATTAGGTTGGATGGATCAAAAATGTTAATGGCCGATCTGATTGTATCTCTAGAAATAATTATTTATTATATATTATTAAATAATATGATAAAAATGATATAACTATTATGCAATTTTCATGAATATCTATATTAGTATTTATTCTTATATTTGGTTTTTATCTACATTTAATCTGTATTTGATGATGGACCCCAAATCTCCAAAACGAAACTGACGCTAACTGGATGACGAAAACTACATGTAACGCGCTTTGCTTTGAACTCCAATAATGCAATCATAACACCTGGCTGGTGTTAGTGATAGCATCACATCATCATGCATTTACGTTGAAAAACTTTGGGATTTTGTAAGACAAAACAGGATTGCTGGAATCCTCGACTTTTTTGCGGCGTCAATGTCTTATCTGAGCTGGTTCCGATGTGGTGATGGAAATCCACGGCCACAATTCAAGTAAAAAACAGTAAAGTCATCACAAGTCTTTGTCGGAGGCCATTTGGAGCATATGGCAATTGAAATGAACACATCTATTGTTGTGTGTTATAGGACATAAGCATATTTCAAAAGGAATAGTCTCACATCCTTAAATTTTATTTTTATTTAATTTATTAACATCCCTCTCTTTATGGGTTTGTAAAGAGTTAATGTAAAGGTAAGCTTACACATACAAAGCTTAGGCCTTATTAGTATAAATTCATGGATTTGCTCTTCTTGCATGTGTAGTCATATGTATCGGCCCGATCTAAAGGAATATTTTATTTTTCATGTATATTATTATTTTAATAATATTCTGATATAATTATTTACTTGAGCTTATCCAAATACAAATCTTTTGACCCTTTCAAATGTCGGTACCATAATATCTGATTTTCTACCTCTGTTATTCCACATTTCTGCCACTTTTAAATTTCTTATCTAGTATTGTGATTTTTAATTTAAAAAGATATTTTATATGAACCGTTGCACATATCTCTCTAGATTGTTTCTATCCGTTTTAAGATTATTAATAAATGTTTTTCCAAAAATAATTATCGATAACACTCTCTGCTTTACTTCTCTCCCTTTTACAAAATTGTTGGGTTTCGATCATCATTTTGTTTTAGCTATTCCTATTACCTAGATTGTTCTAGAGGGCTTGTTGAATCCTGGGGGATACGCCATTATTTCATCTGTGTTGGAGAATTATCCTTAGGGACAGTGCTTAGCACGCCTCAAGTTTTTCTTTTTACGCCCCAATTTTAATAATATCTATATCTGATCTGCATTTGTAATATACATATATTATAATTATATCATATCTATTTGGTTAGTATATGATTAGTTAGTATATAAATAAAATTATCAATTTTTCATTGATTAATTTGACTTAATATTTTCCAATGAACAAAATCTGAGAAGTATCAAAACTTAACAAAAAAAAAAAAAAAAAAACTAACAGCATTAAAAAAATCCTAGTTTGTATGCTTTTATAAAGATTAAGGATTCAAATAAACATATATATATATATGTACATAAATTTAGACTTAAAAAAAAAAGACCAAAATGTTAAGAACTGAAAACGCCCTTCATCTTTTTTAAAAAATCCCCATCCAAACTAAAGATCACTCTTTTTCAACATTTCTGTCAAGAAAAGGAAGAAGTTCGATGAGAAAAGAAACCTTGCCAGAACGCTTGAGATGAGCTGCACAGGCCTTGATGCTCGGTAAGGCACGTCTTTTCACTGTTCATCGATGAACTTTCCCGGCATAGCCCACCACGTGCATCAAGACAAGTTCCATGGACTAAGGACTTTAAAGGTCGGTGGGTGGGTCATGGGCTGATGTTTCATATGATGCATGTATACCTTAGGCTGCACGCATGGGATGTGAGATTTGTCACGTATTCACACCATACTAAAACACACAAATTAAAAGCTTAAAATAAAATTCAAAGTATTCCATGAAACAGTTAGCGCGATTTTCTTAAACATCAAAGGTAGCCGATAGCCTGAATTTCTCGACCGTAATATTTTACTTTAAATTAGTTTGAATTGAATTGTTGAATATTCTTATTACAAATGTAACAACATATGGACAAACCAATGAAGTTGATTAATTTATGACTTTGACCATAAAATTTGCATTTATTTGTCTTTTATAACTAAAATATAGCTCCTACTTTTGTTTTTTATTGACTCCTGTTCGATGTCTAATTGAATCCAGTTCGACTCCTAACCTCGTAAAATGTACAAGTCATAAAACCCCATGTTAGGTTTAATAAAATTAGATGAACTGCATAGATGTTGACTGTTCCAAGTTGACAAATTCATCATAGAATGGATCTAAGATTGATCTCACTTGCACAAGAGGGATCGGGTTATTCAATTGGTTTCAATCATTTTATGCTATTTTAATAGTTGTTTTTTTTTTTTAGTTTCTATTAGGGCTTTTTTTATTTATTTAAATCCTCTTTATTTTAATGATGTCTATTTTATTTTATTTTAGAAGTTCCCCTGGTACCTGATCGCCTATAAATAGGCATTAGTTAAGTGATGTTGGAGATTTCGGAATTCATTATCATATAAAGAGGTTAGATATTCAACCTATTCATCCTTTAATTTATTGGCTCCCCTTTCTTAATATTAATGTGAGTATGGGAACATGTGCACATGGATTCACCACTCGCCTTCCTAACCTTCAAGATGGACAACCATGTTGGTAGTGGTAGAGTGACCTTCTAAATATAGTCATTAAGGAGAAATGAACACTCATTTTACTGCCATCAAGGCTCCATGGATTTATGTGAACTATTTTTTCCAACAAAGATGGCACTTTTGTTAATAAGATTTAAAAAGGACTACTCAATTTGATTCGTACTCAATTGACTTGGAGTAGTGCTTTTAACCCACAAGTGATGGGCAAGAAAGGTTTTGAATAGAAGATCAAAATGGCAGGAGCTTAGAAGAGGCCTAAATGTTTTTAAATCTTCCTTAATTTTTGTGGAATGGCTACGGTCTAATCTTAAGATTCTAGTAAAGAAGAAATGGAAAAACACAAAAATCCCTTCATAGACTTGGTTGGGCTTTTTCTTTTGGAATGCCTAGTTGGAGAGAAATAATTGGGTATTCAAACATCTGTAGAATGAAGCTTTAACTAAAACCATCAAATGCCAAGCCAAAGCATTATGGGTTACTCAAAAAGCTTCAAATGTAAATCCTCCCATAGTAGTGAGATATACCCGTGGCAACCTCCTAATCTAAAGTGCTTTAAGCTTAATATAGATGCCTCTTTCTCATATAACTTGAACATAATTGGCCTATGAGGCATTAATTGGGACTCCAGGGGTACAATAATCAAAGGGTTCATTAAAACAGCTAAGTCTGCATCCCCTCTTAAAGCTGAAATTAAAGCTATCTTATGGGGAATGCAAATGGTGGCAAACCTAAATCCTCCCAAGCTTATTATTGAAACCGACTCAACCATGGCATTGTGGTGGATTAAAATTGAAGATATTAATCATGATTTTATTCCAATTGACCTTATAGATTGAAGGTCTTTAATCCAAACCTCCCTAGCGCGGACAATACACCAGATGACTAGGGATACAAAAGGGTAGCCCACGACCTTGCAGCAGGCTTTTTGAAAGGAGTCTCAAATTTTATTTTTGATAGTGCTTTTGATGTGTTTAACATTTTGTCTGAGAACTCCTAACAAGAACTCTTTCTTTAATGAGTAAGAACATGTTTTGTGTGCAAAAGCTAGTCCTATGACTATGCTTGCATGTGATATGATGCAAAGTAGGCCTCCATGGCCATCATATAATTCCTCTTCAAGTTTTAGTAAATGAATTTGTTTGTCTACCGAAAAAAAAAAAAAAAAGAATTTGTTTAGTCAATGGTTTGAGAACTTCTACTTGATTTTAGCATTTTGGGTTTTTTATGTTCGCATCAAGGTCCTACCTAACATAAATCTGGACGTTTGTACATAATAAACCAACAGAATAGTGGTTTTATAGTAGCCCATGGTATTGATGCCATTTCTTGTATCGTTGAGATGACATTTAGCAGAAAAAGTTTTGCTGTCCTAATCATTGTGTCGCAATCTTATCCAAAGTAATAATAACACAATATGTGTAGATGGAGTGATAATAACTGTTTACTTTATTTTAGAGATATTATTATGTTTTAAATTTATTTAACACGTGTCAAGTGTCTATTGATTGGAATAGGGTCAGGACAACATTTCTGAGATAGTAAATATTTTTTCGGCATTCGGCTACTGTATTCTCACATTTCACGAACTCAAACAAAATGCAAGTATTCACAACGTAAAAGCAGGAACATCATCTAAACACATTAAACAAGTACAAAAAATGTGGTGAATCATTAAAATTTTCTACTCACTTTAGCTTGACATAGAGATGGTTTGGTTCCGAACTAAGAATTGAATTAGAACTGTCACCGATGGTTCTACAACTGGAACTGGAACTGGATTGATTGACCAGTTCTAGAACTGACAGTTCCACCCGAATCCAATAAAGAAAAGAAAAAATAATAAATAATATTAAATATATAATTATTAATATTCAAATTATTTCATATAAGTAGTAAAATTTATTACTTATTCACAATATTTAATACGTTATTATCAATAACAAATAAACATAGCTTAAAATAATATATAATTAGTTTAAATAAACTTCTCCTAAAAGCCAAATTCATTTGCTTAATAATGTGAAACTAATTTTTACATTGTAATTTTCTTTTTACCTTCTAGAGTATTTTGCAATCTTATATTAGTAACTACAATTGATATCGAACATATTTGTATACAAATAAATGTGCATTGTAAAAAAAATTTTAAATAATTATTAAATAATTTAACACTTTTAGATCTAATAATTATTTTGAGTTTAAAATTTATTTTATTAAAAGCTAAAATTCATCTTTTCTATTTTTATTTGAAAAAAAAAAAAAGGCCATTCCAATACCAAAACTGAGAACCTATAATTCCATGGAACCAAACTAGAACCGTGGGAGACAATTTAGTTCCTCAGTTTCAAGATATGGAATCGGTGGTTCCAGTTTTGATTTGGTTCAGTTCCAAAAGCATGCCCATGTCTAACTTTAGCCTCCTTACAAGCTAGTAAAAAACCACTCTTGTCTTCGATAAACGATTTTTTTCTTTTAATAAACAAAGAAAAATACCCTCTAAACTTTGTAAATCCAAATACATAAGATTAAATCAATGTTGAACATTGAAACTTCAATGTCAAAAGGGAAAGGTAAGGTTTATGAGTTTTAGATAGTCCTTTTTTTCCTTTTTGTCACCTTAATGTATGTTTGACATTTTTCTTACGGAATTTGGTATCAACTTGAAAAGCTCAATGTTGTTAGGAACATAAGGTAACTTGTGATTTTGAAAATCATTAAAATATGATAGAGATATAAATTTCAAAATATTGAAGGTGATGAAGAGAATCCAATAGGTTGAGGTTTTCATTGACGTTTTTGAAATTGGCACAAAAAAAGGATGAAAGAGAGAGAGAGAAAAAGAGAAGGGGGGGGGGGGGGGGGGGGGGGGGGGGAGGAATAAAGTAATATATGTATACTTGGCTTCTAGGGTAAATTTTGGCAAGTAGTGTAAAATGGATAAAT